>VZDJ01000174.1:11620491-11714410 GCA_008694505.1 Cyanoderma ruficeps | reverse complement strand
TTTCCACATTTCCCAGGTTGTAAAACTACTGTGTAAATTGTGTTTGTTTTTCTCTAGGGAGCTCCTAGGAGGGGAGGAGAGCTGGCCATTCCTTTTAGCAAGCAATGTGGTTCCTGCCCTGATCCAGCTCACAGCTCTGCCGTGGTTCCCTGAAAGTCCCAGATATCTCTTGATTGACCGTGGAGACAAAGAATCCTGCATCTCTGGTGAGTTCAGGGTGACTGTTAGCCCCTCACAGAACAGGCGAGACTTCGGCCCCAACATTTTTGGAATAATATCACAAATTTTACATGTAGGAAGTTTCATATCAAGTTGTAAATGTGATCACTTCCTCCTTTCAAACAAAAGAACATTCTATAATCCTAAATATATTTGATCTATTGAGGTAATTGAAAGGCATCTTCCTACAATAGACGTATTTGCTACAGTAATAGGGTCAAAAGGTAAGACTTGTGTTCACAATGGCAAATATGTTTTGTAACTATGAAGTGAAATAAAGGCCAGTTGAAGAGCTCAGGATCAAATCTGAAGCCAATTCATATTAAAGGATTTACTTAGATTTGTGGCATACAAATCCTCATATGCAGAGTGGCTGGAGTTATTTTGTGGGAAATATGTGCTGTGGACCAAGAACATCTTAATGCCTGAATTTCCCAGGGGAGGCACTTGAGATCTGAGTCAGAAGCATGGCTGCTAAAATGGCACTGTTGGGAAATACCCAGTGGTCAAGTAATGGTGAGGGATTTGCACTCCCTTTCCCCCAAATCTTTCAAGTAGCTGCACCACAGCTGATTGACTCTGTGAAGGTCACAGCATGATCACAGACTCTGTCCTGCAGCTTTCTGCAGCCATCACCTGCTGCTCAATCCCTCACCCTGCAGAGCAGCAAACTGAAGAGAAAGCCCAGGAGTAAGAGGTTCCCTTGTCCTTGCAGCACTGCAGAAGCTCAGAGGCACCAGTGACCTGAGTGCAGAGCTGGAAGAGATGCTGGCAGAACAGGCTGCTGTTAAAGGCCAGAGAGCAAAGAACCCGTGGGAGCTGTTCCAGAACCCAGCTCTGAGGTGGCAGCTGGTGAGCATCGTTGTGCTGAGCAGTGCCATGCAGCTCTGCGGGAATGACTCGGTGAGCAGCCTGGGTCCTGGGACGTGGCTGGGAGCTCTTGGGCTCAACATTCTGGCAGCAAGAGAGGAGTAAGTAGTGTCTCTCTGCCTGTGGAGATCTTTGAATGTCAGATGTTTGGTTCCCAAAACACACCTGTGCATTATGGGAAGATTCAGAAGGATGCTGTCAAAATAGCCTCTGTGACAGCACGTTAGTCACTCTGCATGGTCCTTCAGGAAAAACAATGAGATGTCTTCAGATTTCAGATGTCTTCCCTTACAGCTTTCTCCTTTCTTCTCTTCACAGATGTATTTTTATGCAGCTTATGTGTTCCAGGAGGCTGGAATTCCTGAGGACACGATCCCCTATGTTGTAATCGGCACGGGAAGCTGTGAGCTGATCACTTCTGTCACTTGTGTGAGACTCCCAATGCGCTCTGGTGACGTGCAGCCTCTGTGGGCAGGGAGGAGGCTGTTCATTACAAATTGGGGGTTTACATTGCCTTTCATGCCAAGGAAGCCCTTCTGGCACAGGAGCCAGGCTGTCTGTCAGCACCCCCAGCCAGACAGGTTAATGCAGAGGTGTTTGGTCAGAGATTGCATTGCCATCACTGTCTGAAATCTCTAACGAGTGTAACTCTCTTGCCTTGTGTTCATATGGATGGTGGCAGAGTTTAGGTGCAGCTGGGACATTCTCATCTCCCCTGAACACCCTTCTTGCCTGACTCTTGCCACCAGAACTTCCTTTTGAGGTTTTTATTTTTTTTGCTATGAAGCGGACAACATCCTGAAAATTATTGTAGAGCAAACTGGGCATGGAGTACTGAAAGGTAAAGAGGAAAGAGGCAGGAAATATACACACAGGTTAAATATCTTGCTTTGTTTCACTGTGTTACTTTGTGCAGAACGTGATTATAGACTACGCTGGTCGGAGGCCGCTGCTGCTGGGGGGATATATCTTCATGGCAGGATGGGCCATTGTCTTCATGGTCGCTCTGAGCCAGCAGGTAACAAACTTTACTGAATCTTTAAGGTGGAATGGAGTTGGGCTTTGCCTTTTATGTGGCTGGGGTGTTCCGTGGTGGCAGATAAATGCCCTCACAGGTTTTCCATTGGTCTCTGTGGCTGTAGACTCAGATTAGCTGGATGCCTTATCTCAGCATGGCCTGCATTTTCGCCTATATCCTGAGCTTTGGAATCGGACCAGGTCAGTTCCCTCAGTGTTTTCAGTGAAACTTTTGGGTACTGCAGGGGTTTGGAGATGTGTGCAGGCATCTTATGGAAACTCTCAGACCCTCTTTAGCTGCAGCATACTGAAAGGAATGAGGCAATTTCTGTCAGTGGTGTTGGGCTGTTTCACAGGGGTTTGTGTGCCCCTGGTGAGTTACTGTTGGGCAGGGCCAGGCTGTGCCTGTTCCTCTCTTTGTCATATTCCCCCACACAGTCATCTTGGCTATTAGGCCAAGGCACTTGGAAGTGATTCTTGGCTTAAACAGTGACAAGTTTTGATTTGCTGCCCAGTCCATTAGAGCTGTAAACCAGCATTTCTAATGCTTCACTTTAATCCTAGAAATTGTTGGCTATGCCATCTGATTATTTTCTTGCAGACACCTGGAAGCAAAATTTCCATGTCTATTTGTTAGCCCACTAATGTGCTTTTCTGTGGTAGAATCCACTAGTTTCTGGGGGTGGGCAACACACAGGATGTTGTGGATGTTTGCATGGTGAATATATAGATGTGAGACTCTGTTCACATGAGTTTGAAGGAATGCAGGTAAGAATAGAACCAAGCTGCCGGTGTCACATGCCACACAAGTTGGCAATAATTTCTTGTCCCAGTACCTACAGTGCCATGGGCTTGAATTAATTATAAGCCTTTCTCAGCATTGGGTCCTGGGAAGAATAATGTGGATTATAAAATCTTTCCTGGCAGTTCATTCTAACATGAGAAAGTTTGAATAATTACCCACTCCTTAATATTTAACCTAAAAATTCACCTCTTATACTCCATTTTGGGTTTTCTTCTTAAGATGTGTTCTCTTTTTTTTTTTTTCATGTAATGTCAACAACATTATTAACTTTCTTGCCATTTCTTTTTCCAGCTGGTGTAACAGGAGTTCTGCCCACAGAGGTTTTTGATCAAATGTCCCGACCAGCTGCTTACATGATCTGTGGCTCCCTGCTCTGGTTCAACCTGTTTCTGGTTGGAACAGCCTTTCCATTCATTGTGGTGCGTTCCCAAAGCAAAGCAGCTCTTTAGTGTTCTGTACAAGAAAGAGGCTCTGGGAGTGACCAGGGAAAGACAATATTGCAAGCAGCAAGACAGCACTTTATTGAAAAGTATCTTTATGAGGACAGTGGCCAGAACTCCTTTAAACCAAACTTTCTCCGCGTTCCCTATGGTGATTGCTGATTTGAGGTTGGGAGTGGAATAATTTGGGGGATGGATGGATGGATGATCAATATACCTCACCTGTCCTCAGTTGGGAACTAAAGGTGTGATATAATTTTGCTTTGCCAGACCCTGGCACCATTCCCTAAGATGATTCCTGAAGCAAAAGGGAGCAGAACTCCACAATATACATTCCTCTCTTATTTCCTACTGAGGCCTCCCATGCTATACAACTATATATAGAGAAAAACAGAAATTCAAAATACTGTTCTTGCTATGTCCAATTTCCCAATCTGTGTTGGAGAGCTGTTGCACCCAGGCATGTGAGGCCCTCATCAGGATTCACAGAAATACTCCCTGAGTGACTGTAGACCATGCAGGAAGAGGGGTTAGTGGCCTTTTTGTCATCATACAGAATGTCACCAACACTGTCTTGTTCTCTCCTCCTCCTCAGAAAAGTCTGGCACATTTCTGCTACATCCCATTCCTTGTGGTCTGTGTCTGCACTGCCCTCTACGTTTGGTTTTTCCTTCCTGAGACAAAGGGAAAGTCCTTCCTGGAAATCTCAGAGGAGTTCAGGAAACGGAACTTCAAAACTAAGACCCGTGCAGGTTTCTATAAAGGCCCTGAGGAGATCAAAACCACCACATTGTAGCAGAAGAAAGGAAGATGGTGTCTGGGGGGTATTCTGCAGTGAATTCAGCAGTGGCTGTGTGCCCTTGCAGGGACACAAACAGAGAAGTTAGGGACAATGTATTACTCTTAGGTTCTTAAGTTCACCTTGAAAACATACAGTTGAACTGATAAATCCAAGTAAAAGTTCAATAATCTGCTCTCAGCTGTTAGTACATGCATATTTTAGAATCCATATCAGAGAGTGACAGAATGATGCCTTGTTCTCTTATCATCATACAACACCATGTAGTGCTTTAGAAAATGCCTCCAGAATGTCTCCAAACAGTAACTTCCATCTCAGAAGTGCTTCTTTCCTTGCCCCTGAATCTGGGCTTTCTAACACAGAAATTAATGCGATTAAATTCTGGTTTCAGACACCAGATGAAATTTTCAGTACCTTGTCTTGGTGCTCCCGTTGTTTCTGTAATTAAGTGATTTCAAATAGACCCCTGCTTGTTAAGCAATAGTGAGCAGTTAATTATTTTCAGCTATAAAAACATGTGACAGATGGATTAGAAAGAAAGCTTCTAGCACTTGCTAAGTGGCTTATTATACAACAGACCTTTGGGCATTGCTTTGCAGACTATTTATTCTGGACTGGTTTTCTTCATGGATTGTTTGTTGTCTTCCAGCCATATGTTGTAAAGCACAAGCAATTCTTCTGTCCAGTTTGTTCTGCTCCCACAGACATTGCTGGTGCATCTTGTAGGGTTTTGCACCTGTGCTCTGCTGAGGCTAAGCATGGTGAGGAGCTGGCATGGCAGCAGCTTATTTTGGATGTGGACCTTTAGATCACACCACAATGTTCTCTGCAGCATGTCCTTGTTGTCTGTGTAGAGCACATTGGCAAAGACCCAGGTGTGACATTGATTCCTTTTAGTTAACCTGATACAGAACATGGCAACACTCCTCATTGAGTGTGGCCTTTCACAGGCATTGGCCTGACTCGTTAAGTTTCTTCCAGTTTCTCCTCAAAGTCATAATCAAGCCACTTCTTTTCTTTTGACTCTGTTTGTATGAAAGTCACAGCACTGCTCATATTTGCTACAAAGAACACGTACATTTTTCAAAATAAGTAGGTAAAGCTTCCTTCAGTGTATTTTTAAACTACATTTTAAAGAAAAGTGCAAGATTTTTGAATAAAAAGACTGTAAACATTTCTAGAGTGTATTACTGACGTGCTGGGCATGAGTGGAACAGCAGATCTCAGAAGAGGAGTCTGTGCAAGAACTCTGTTTCACTAACCAAAGTTTATAACATATGAGAAATAAAAGTAAACTTTTTTCCTTTGTGGTTGCTGCTATTTTAGAAGTCATTAATCTACAGACATGGGCAGGAGAAGCTACCTCTGCTCTTGGAAAACACTGAGATTTTGAAGTATGCAGGATTTTGAGACAGGGCAATCATAAGCAGGGCTCCATAAAATTGGGAACTGAAGAGATACTTTTCATTACTATAATTTGGAGAGAGCAGTGAGGGGCAGATGGAAAGAGTGAAACACAAAGTCAAAGCAAAAAGTGCCACTGCCATCATGATGGTGGCAAAACACTCTGTCATTGCTTTGGTGAGGACCAAACAGAAGTGAAGCAGAGGAGAGTGAAGAAGGGAAGCAGATCAGTGGGGAACATGCAGGGCAGGAAGCAGGGACGGGTGAGGAGACTGCCTGGGCAGAGGGAGAGGCCTGGCTCACCCTGCTGGAACATACAGGTCAGAGAAGAGAGAAGTCCTCCAGTGTCCAGAGGTCCTCACCTTGGCCACTTCTGTGGCCACTCCCATGAGTCAGGACTGTGCCTCTTCCCAGAGCCCTGCCAGGACAGAGGCCATCTGCACCTGCCAGTAACAAACAGGCTTGGTCAGAAATGATACCTTTACTTGACTTCCTGAGTTTTAGAGCCAGTCCTGTGAGTACGTGGCAGAAAACATGAATTCCAATTTCCAGCATTTTTTTCTGACTGTGGCCTGAAATCAGGGGTCTATAAACTGATTAAGCAAACACAAGCAGTAGTTACATTTCAGTTGGTCTAAGTTGTTAAATTTTAATTGAAGCATTTAACAAGTTGGTTAATTGATACTGAATTAAAACACCTTTAACTGAGAAATCTGACACTTGTTCACATTTTCTTATCATATGAAATGTTAGGCAAAACCACATCTTGAAAAATGATCCTCAGAGGCTCACAGTTGATATTACTGTTTGCAGATCAAATAATTGTGTCCTGTTGGATTGATTAATAACCATCAAAACTAGAGAAAACTAGTACTGCTGCTGCCCTCAAACACTCATCCTCTGCACAAGCCAGCTCTGTCTTGCAACCCAGCTGGTGTTGGGGTTCTTCCAAAGACACACAGCATCCTAGCCTGGTGATACACTAAGGGCAGCCACTCATCAGGAGAAGGAATTCCCCCCTAAGGTGTTGGAATAACTTACAAAAGCCTTTTAACAGAACCATCTTGGACACTGCTAGATAAAGAGGCCCTCTGAAAATTATGGCTAAAACTGAAGGTTTTACAGTCAGGATTTAAAACTGACATTAAACTTTCCTAGGATCTGCCATATATCATAGGGATACAGACTTGAACTTTCAGCCAGTGACCATTACTCTGAAAGAGTCAATTGATCAGTCAGCCGATAATTCAACAGTTGGATGCACAGGCATTGTCTGTCTTGGCCAAGTTGGGCTTAGAAAGGATTTTCTGAATTTGGGCTCAAGGTAGCTGTCGGGAACTTTTCCTTTGAATGTGATAACTGATTACCCAGCCTATGACTTGGGTAGTCCAAGCCAGCCTGCTCCAGTTTGCACCAGTCCTTGGACTTCAACTTCTGCTGGTGCTTTCCTCGTTGTCCTTTACTCATCTCTCGCAGCTCTTACTGTCCACAGCTGCTGCCAGAGCATGCCCAGAGCCCTGGCAGGAGCACACAGCTCACCAGCTATCCTCAGCTTCATCAGTAACCAACACAACAGTGACAAACCACACAGCAAGAAACTTCATGATAAACCAAAGGGACTGTAAACACTGCGAAAGAACAAAATGACGTGTTGAAATATTATCTCAGGCTCCTCTTTCTCTTTATAAAAAGGAACTTTTTCCAAAGTAGCCAAAGAAAGCATCAGGAAAGACCTAGACTTCAAGCAGGGATGTTTACCTTTGCATGCAAGTTGGTGTGAAGAGCTTTGATGCCCATTCAAGCAATGACATTTTCCTGATTATAAATCAGCTTGTAAATGCTTGGCAGTCATTGTTTGAATATGAAATATTCCAGGCATAGAGGTGCAGCATCACACTCTTGTTGCTGGCCAGAATAACCCCAGGACAGTCAGTAACAGGGAGCAGAGGCAGTGGGAGGGGTTGAGGTGCATGTATTGCAGCCCTGTATTCTTAAGGCTCCTATCAAAGAGTTCTAAAAAAAAGGTGAATAAACTATGAAACCAGGAATTGCTCTTCAATCCCCAAATGTTTATCTAGTCTCAGCCAAGTCACTGAGCAAGATATTCATTTAGGTGAGATACCAAATGGGAAAGGAGGGCAAATAGATGGAATAGTTCACAAAATGCCTGCACATTGCACTATGCTCCCACAACTATGACAGTGCAGATTAAGATGGCCAAAGCTGAAGACAGAGGCACTGAAGTGTGTAACTGGGTTCTGGGCGGCATCTGTGAGCTTTATCTCTACTCAGTGTTCTCACTGTCCTGTGCTTTAGTAGCTGTGGTTTCCTATTGCTGGCTCTTTGGTCTCAGAGGAGGCAGGTGGGTGGCATTGCTCAGACTGTTAGAGCTCCCAGGGAAAACACAGGACATTTGGAGGCATGTCTGCATAGCTGAACCAGTTCGTTTGCTGTTTCTATTCCCTGCAAGAAAATGAGCTACAACCTTTTTCTCCTGGCTTTTGTCCTGGGCCTTACTGGAGCTTTCCACTATGGATTGCAGGTCTCCATTATCAATTCTCCTGCTGAGGTAAGCATGGAGAGCTCAAAGAGTGAGCTACCAGGACTTCACTGTTCTCAGGCATTCATGCCTCTATATGCAATGTCTAACTTTTTACTTGGGCTTTCAAAATTAAACTTATTGTGGTTTCTTAGTTCTTAGAGTAGCTGCTACTGCTCTTGTGTTTCATGAGGTTTGAACTTCTGTCTGATGTGACAGAACTGGGAAAGGGAAGGATGAATGATATCCATGAAGTCAGCCATTTTCCCCTTCCTGAGTGGAACTGCTCCCAGGGCATTCTCCTCTCTCCATCACTCAGGGTCTCCCTTGGAAGATGTGCTTGACCACACACACTATTTCCAAGTGGTTGTAAGGTGAAATAGGGCAGGGAAGGACTGTAGCTCTAGAGCTGAGGTCAGCACTTGTACCTGTAGCTGGAAAAGGAAAACTGGGGAAGGTGTTTGTCATCCTGAATGGTACCAAGGACACTGAGCTTGTACTATTACCACAGATGAGTGGGAACGGCAGGAAAAGATCAGGTAGAGAAAAAAATCAGGGTTTAGCACAGAGACAGAAGACCAGCCTACCATTCTCTTACTGGCACTCACAGTTGATATTTAATATTGATACATTTATTCATTCAATCTCATTGCTAAAAGATCAGCTCTATGGATGTTAATGGCAAAATTCCCATCGATTTCATTGGGGCTAAGATGTCAATCAAGGCTATCAATAGAAATGTATCAAAAAGACCGATAAGGGGGTAGGAGAATTAAAAAAGCCGTGCAGTTATCCAAAACCATGTTGACTGAGTCCATTGGGGTTCTTTTCCTTTCAAAGTACATCCAAGGTTTCATCCGTGAGACGTGGCTGAAGAGATACGGCTCCTCTCCCAGCGCAGAGATGATCACTCTGCTGTGGTCCTTCATCGTGTCCATTTACAGCATCGGTGGGCTCCTGGGCTCCTCCTCTGCTGGCTACCTGTCTGTTAGATTTGGAAGGTAGGAAAAGTGGTTACACTGGTCATTCTGGTCACACCCACCACTGCAGAAAAATAAACTGTGTCTCAGGAGAAGCACTGCTTGTAATGTGGCATTGTGAGCAGCCCAGGGCTTCCAGTTAAAGACCAGTATAGTGAAGAATGGAAAATCTGCCAGTAATCACAAGGAAAATCATGCCCTCTCCCTTATAAAGTCCAAAGCAAACCCAGTCCAGGGAAGTAATACAAGAAGTACATGCATTTTAAAGAGAATTTCAGAGACAACCACTCACAAAGTTTGTTCTTCAGTATAAATACTGACTCCACTAGAGACATCAAAACCTTCAACTAACTTACCAGTCTGTGACAACTTTCCCCATTGCATTTACCATTTCCTTCAGCTGATCTGAGAAGCCAGCACTAAGTCTGTAACCATGGTACAATTCGTGCCACTCCTGTCAGGCTGTGAATGAGGCAGGGGCAGTATTTATGCTCACATTAATTAGAATGAATTCCAGGAAGAAGACCATGCTACTTGCCAACATCCCTGCTCTGCTGGGTGCAGCTCTGATGGGACTCAGCCGGCTGTGTGGATCTTTTGAGATGATCATTGCTGGAAGGTTGTTTTCTGGAGTCTGTGGAGGTAAATTGGCATTCCTATCTGTGGTGTTAAATAGTGGGAAGAGCAGTGGCTGAGGGTCACAAGGATTCCTGAGTAAACAGATCACAGATTTTTTTACTACATTCTGCAGAGAACATGATTCTGAGTGCCCACAAACATAATTAAATTAGTAATGTATTACATCTCCATTTCTCTTTCTTCTATCTTTACATCCAGTCCATACAAAAGGTACTGCCAACTTCTGAAGAAGCCAAAACATGCAATATTTCAGGGAAGCAGGCTCAGTCAGTAGAGAACTGGCCTCTGTTCCTGTTGCTTTTTGCTGTGGCTGATCCTGCCCTCCACATTACAGACAAGGGAATAGTTTTCCAGCCAATTCAATTAGAATTTTCAATTCTAATTTCCAGATGCCTCAGAAGGTTACATTCTGCCAATGCTTTTGATTCCTGAGATGTTGGATAAAGATAATACTAACCAGAAAAAAAAAAATTGAGAGGATTAATAATTATTTCACTGAACAAATAGAATGTACAGCATTTACCAGCTTGGTGGTTTCAAGCAGAAAATGAGGCACATAGCATCTGAATAGCCACTGAAAAATGTCATCTAAGACGAGAGGGACTATGTAACCACAGTCCTGTCTGTATATGTGGCTGTAAGAAACAATGTAAGAGAAGGCCAGCCTGCTGAAGGACAGATTTCCCAGGGGCTCATACTTACTTAGTGAAATATTTAACAAAGGCAGAAGGCCACGGTATGGGGCACATGCTTCGTGTCAGGCAGCCACATCCTCAGCACAGATAAAAATGTATCTGAGAGCCAACCCCAACAGGCACTGTCCAAGTGGTCCCCTCCAAAACCCCAGACCTGTGAGGAGGATTTGCATTGCCCTGACAGTCCTTTGTCACTGCAGGTTTAGCTCAGAATGTCCATATCATGTATGTTGGGGAATGTGCTCCACGGAATCTCCGCGGGCTGATTGCCATAACAGCTTCTACCTCCATCGCTGTGGGAAAATTTGTAGGATTTGCTCTGGGTCTCAGGTAAGACAGTCTGAAACATACTCAGTTTCTTCTGTTATTAAAATAGATGCATATACCAATGCACGTCTATGCCCAGTGGCTGCTATTTGGGGCGGTCCGTACCAGTCTGATAACTCAGGATCATGTAATAATGGTGATGTGAGCCTATTTGGATCAGAAGCAGAGGGGTCAGCGCCTGCAGGTTTTCCCCCAGTGCTTGTGCTGGGACTGTTGGTCCCTGCGAGCCCTCAGCTGCTGCAGGAGGACACAGGTGGCCTCGCTGTGCCCAGCACTGAGCAGCAGGAGCACGGTGCAGCTCCTGTGCTGCAGGGAAGGGACCTCTGCACTCCCTGTGGAGGCTCCTGGTGGGCACTGCCGGGAGACCCCCAGCAGGGCTGCGGGATCACCCCGTGTCTGCAGCTGCTCACAGGGCCGGCACACACGGCTCCTCAGCCTCTCTCACCCTGCTGCTTTTGTTCCAGGGAAGTTCTTGGAGTGGAGGCTCTCTGGCCAGTTCTCCTGGCAGCCAATGCAGTCCCTGTCCTTGTTCAGTTTCTCACCCTCCCCTTCTTCCCAGACTCTCCCCGTTACCTGCTCATTGACCGAAAGGACAAGGAGGGATGCATCAAAGGTAAGGAAATGGGCCATCAATCATTCATTTCGGGAAAAGGGGGAAAATCCAGTAAAGCCCCAGATGAGCATGGAAGAGAGGTACACGTGGGACAAAGACTCTTGGTGTTTTGGCTCTGAAAGCACCTTCAGCTGAATGAAAGTCATCCTCTTCTGTTTGGATATTAGTGCCCTCTTGGCACTGGTATTTCCCTTACCCTCTGCCAGAGTCCTCCAAGGGAGATGATCACACACAGCTTGTATTCCCAGCAATGCAGATTCTGCCCTGAGCAGTCAGAGTATAGATACAGTACCTTCTCTGTGTGAGAAAGAGAGGCTCTGCAGTGTCATGCTTTATCTGTAAGCATTCCAGTTCTTTGGTAACCCTAACAGCAGCTACTGACAGAAACTGAGCAACAGCCACTGTAGGTATTTAACTATCAAAAGATAGAACTCCTTGGATGTAAACTTGTTTTTTATATGTAGGAGTCATTTTATCTTGTCTGTGTTCTGGAGTGTGCATTAGAACTGCACCTTTAGCAGGAGGGTATTCAGGGAAGGATTGGTAAGAGTTAAAGTGTGACTTACACTGAAAGACTGTCAGCAGCTATTGGCCCAAGGTGAGCTCATATTAAGATTTATGAGTAAAAACAGACAACAATGATCTGGTTTTGTGTCATATCTGAGCCCAGATCCCTAGGAAGTTCACGCAAGAAAAGAGCATGAAGTTCTAATAAGATACTCTGCAAAGCAGGAAATAATCTTCTGGATTCATGTCTGTGCTGGTGAGCTGGGTCACCTCTCCTCCTCTCCTTCCAGCTGTGAAGCAGCTCTGGGGAGATGGGGACCATATGGCTGAGATAAATGACATGATGTCAGAGCAGAAAGCCATCGGTGGGGAGAAGGCCAAGAGCGTTTGGGACCTGCTCCGGGACAGAGCCGTGCGCTGGCAGCTCATCTCCCTGTTCCTGGTGGTCTCCTGCATGCAGCTCATCGGGATCAATGTGGTACGTGCACTGCTTGCCTCTGCCCTCTGCATGGCTGACAGGCTCCTCAGCAAAAGTAACCTCTGCCAGGAGCTGGGAATGGCTGCAGCTGTGCCCTGAGGAGGGGTCTGTTGGTACTGTTTATTATAATCTTTTCCCCTGGAAGTTTGGGACTTGGGATAAGTCAAGAACTGTGTTTTGGCAAGTTTTTTCTGAAGGCATATCTATGGATTATCCTGTTGGAATAAGATGATTCTCTATTTTGCTAAGGTCTGGTTAGTTTTCTGTCCAAAAAGACAGATGCTACTGTAAACACGGTCACATGTGTACAGCTTTCACAAGTTTCTATTTTTCCCAGGTTTATTTTTATGCATACAATATCTTTACAAAGGCTGGAATCCCCCCTGCCCAAATCCATTATGTCTCCCTGGGGGTTGGGACCACTGAGATCCTCTCCACAGTTCTGTGTGTAAGTGGCTTTTCAGCTGAATTTTGTTCTTCTGTAATACATTGCTCATTTTGATCTTTAGAAATACTGTAAATGGAGCTTAAGGAATCAAATTTTTGCAACAAATCAACCATGGGACCGATCAGATAAAATCCTCTCCCCACACCCTGCAAACATGGACATTTCTACTGAGTCTCTGGAAAGAGTTG
The DNA here is from genome assembly GCA_008694505.1 of Cyanoderma ruficeps. Taxonomy (NCBI): domain Eukaryota; kingdom Metazoa; phylum Chordata; class Aves; order Passeriformes; family Timaliidae; genus Cyanoderma; species Cyanoderma ruficeps. The sequence continues at coordinate 11,701,442 of VZDJ01000174.1, read as the reverse complement.
AGAGTCTTTCTGTCAAAATCACAACCCATTGTGAGCCAGACTTGGGAGTCCCAGTTTCCCTCTAAGGAAGGGCAGGTGTCATTTGTCAGTGGGACTCAGGCTGTAGGAATCACAGCAATGAGCAGTGTAAGCATTCCCACTCTGCTCTCCTTTGCCTGCAGAACACCCCCTCTGTCCTCTGCCCAGCCAGTGCTCCCTGCAGCCCTGCACCTCCCACCCCACGGCTCCTGGTCGTGCTCAGGGCCCCCAGATGCCTCTCCTCACCCTCCCAGGGAAGGTGCTACCTCTCAGTGTCCCAGTGATTCCCTGCCTGGCCAGTGAAGGCAGAGGCTGGAGCACTCAGCAGTGCAGCCTTCAGGATGTCCCTCGGGGCTGGCAGCATCTCCTCCTGCTTGCAGGGCTTCCTCATTGAGCGTGCAGGGAGGAAGACACTGCTGTGGAAAAGCTACACGGTGATGGCCTTGGCTCTAGGGCTCCTCACAGTGACGCTCTCGCTACAGGTAAGACCCCGCTGATGCATTAGAACTGTGCCCATGTTTTATTGTAGGACAGGTAGCATGACTATTTCCCCCCCCACAAATCACTTTTTAGTGAGTAGAAGTATTTTTGGGGCTAACCATCATCTTCATAGAGGTCTGTTCCCAGCCATGTACATACGGATAAAAGACAGTAGCTAAAAGACAGTAGCTTTACACAACCAAGATCACTACCAAGGCATGACATTTCTGGAAGTAGATCTATGTTAAATATTGACATACTTAGTAGTGATGAACATTTGTAACAGAACTAGATAAATAAAATTTTAATTTCTGATTTTATCTGCTTTTCATTTCCTACCACAGGACTCATTTTTCTGGGTACCATACTGCTCTGTTGCACTTGTCTTTATTTTCATCATGAGCTTTGGCATTGGGCCAGGTTGGTATTTTCTACTGGAATGGTTTCATTTATTCACTCATTGCTTCCTCACTGCAGCCTTTAGGAGAGATCCCAGGCATAGCTGATCCACAATAGGCATGAATCCCTACTTCTGATTCAGTGCAGGTGTCAATATTTCCCTCCATACTATGGTAGGAGGTAAAATACTTTTCCTGCTGCATTCCTACATGCCCTTTTTCTGAAGAGCCAAGCACCTCTTCGGACACTTCCAGGCCACTTAAAGCCATGAGCTTATGCAGCAAAATGAAGTATGAGGTACAGAAGCATCTTGCAAAATTTCTAAGCTTCCTTTTTTCTTCAATATTTTTTTTCAGGTGGAGTAGTATGCCCCTTGATCACGGAAATATTTATTCAGTCATACAGACCAACTGCTTATGTTTTTAATGGTGTTACAAACTGGATCCAACTCTTCATCCTTGGACTTGTGTTCCCTTTCATTGTGGTAAGCAAAGTAGGGTGTTTGTTTCAGTTCAGAGGGAGTTAGACTCCTCTTGAACCCAGAACACACAACAGACAGAGCCCAAATTAATTGCAGTTCTGATGGCCTCTTCCTTTTTAATCAAGTATTTACTGGAAGTGTAGCAAACCCACAAAATCCTTCCAACTACACAAGTTAGAGTGACCTAGACAACACAAACAGAGGCACCGACACTGTCAGATGTCATTTGCTTGCAGGGTTTATATCAACTAAGTCTCTGAACAAGTTCTTTTAGTAAATACAAACCCAGAAACTCTATATCATAAGAGAAAGAAATCAAGATAAATGTTTCTGATAATTTTTTTTTCTATTTGTTTTCCTTCAGGAAGCTCTTGGTAATTTCTGTTTCATCATTTTCCTGACATACTGTCTGTCCATGGCCATTTTTGTATTCCTGGTGCTGCCGGAGACCAAAGGCAAGACCATGCTGCAGGTCATGGAGGAGTTCAACCGCCTGAACTACCGTGGGAAGAAGGGACAGGCAGCCCTACAGCAGAGTGACTGCTCAGTGGTGACTGTTACTAGGCTTTAAGAACAAACCCTCCACTTCTTATTTTGCTCTTTTATTACTGTAGTGCCCAGAAGTCTCACTAAGCAAGAGAGAATCTATAGAGCCACAAAAAAATCACCTTCAGTACAGGGTGCAGCATGAACTTGGTGGTTCTCTCCAGCTCCTGAAATATGAGCTGAATTAATTCCTCTGCAGAAAAAAAATTAAACACAGTTTCTAGAGAAAATAAGATCTTTGTCAGTCCCTCCAGGCTTGCAGTTGTAAACTGAAAACAGGATCTGATATTTTCTTGGTAAAACCAGGACTCCACAGTTGGGAGAAGTAATTCTGGAAGGCCCAGAGGTACAGCAAACTTGGAAAGAAGACAGAGCTTTGACACTGAAATTATCTGCTCCTATCAACAAGTCAGTGCTGATGAGCTTTCCCAGAGAAGAACCTTTAGTTCACAGGAGAAAAAGTGTTTAGCTCTTCAATCCAGTGAAAGAAAAGTGCCTGGCTTATCAGCAGGCAGAATCAATATGCAATATTTCCTCCGTGTTTACAATCTTGGAGATTCTTCTATTAGGAAAAACAGGGATATGTCAGCACTGAAGGAAAGCAATGAGCAAAGAAAGCAGAGCAGCAGGAAATCACGAGTGGGCAAATCCAGTGTGCAGATTCTCCTTCCTCGTTGGCAATGGCTGGGGAGTGTCTCTTCAGCCTGGAGAACACTGAGTTTCAATGGGATTGAGCCCTGACAGTAACTGGTACTGACGAGACAGAGAAGAGGGACACCTCTCCTGGGGAATTTAATCCATATGTGTGACTGCTTCTCTTTCCAGGTCTCTGAATACTTCATATTTTCATTAAAAAACCTGGTAAAAATGACTTTGCATTTGTGTTCATTGCTATATGACATGACACTTTTTTGGTCTTCTTCATGCTTTACAGTTTTCTGACAAGGAAATAAAAAACAGTAACTAGAAAAATACATCCTTCTGATTGTGCTTGGATTGGTTTTCATTGAATGAAGAGTCAGGGAACAGAGTAGACCCCATTTTCTGGGGTGATGTTGTTGGGGTCAAGAAATGCTCAGTCTGTCTTGTTCTGGAGATGAGATCTTCACTGCCAACTGATGCAGGTACTGCACAATAAGTTTTGCAAAAGGATCTGAATATTGAGCAGCAGTTTTTTTCACTGCCCTAAGGCTCCTGCTGTTTTGTCTTCACATCATCCTTCAGCTGTATTTGTGGCAGTGCCAAAAGCTAATGCCAGGAGCTTTACATAACCAACATAACCATCCCTCCCATGACAATCATCATACCACCAAAAAAGCCAGATAAAATTTATTGTTTCAAGGCTTGATATCATTGATTGCACGGTGCCACTTTAATAACCAACATGCATTCCTTCTTCTGGTCAAAAAATGCAGGGAGAGAAAAAGAAGCATTGGAAGTGTTTTGAAAAGAAAATATTGGGTAATTGGTTATTTTAAAGGTCCTTATTTGGTTTGGTCTTTCTCAAACTTACTGGTTCCCAATAAGGAAGTTTTTATTGTCTTACAAGACATTAAAAACTCATTTCCTTATACACATCTTTCTACAGCATGATTGTGTTCATCCTGCCTTAATTCTCCCCTCCTACGAACGGCTGTCCACAAGAGGGAAAGTGTGGTAAATCATTAACTGCCAAAAACTATCCTGGAATGGGAATAAAGGTTGAAGAAGTACGTGTGAATCTGCAGTTCCAGGATCACACAAGTGCAACACAGGGCATGTCTGAAAACAAAATCCCTCCAAGTCCAGGGTATTGGGTGAGCTCCCTACTGGGTCTGGAAAATGCACATTTCTAGTAGTGTTCAAATCCTGGGTGGAGGGATGCATCTTGTCCTCCTCTTTAGGAAAATAAGTAAAAACTGTACTAGGCATTTAAGGTTTGCTTTTTCCATTGTACACCACTGAATAATAGTGTGAGGCCAGGTGAAAATGAGACAGCAATAGGAGGGATGCACACAACAGGAGGAAGAGGAACAGGGCTCTGATCAACCAGGTGTTAAAAATTGGCCACAGACAGTGTTTGGAAACCTCTCCAGAAAGGTCCAGAGCTGCCATGTGCATCCCTCCTTCCATCCTCAGCTCAAAGAAAAATCTTTCTTTCCCCTCTACTTCCTCCAGGCTCATCAGGTCCTTGCCCACTGAAATGTGGCAGCCTGTTCTGGCACACAGTGAGTCAATTCCACTGTTACAGAGAGGCTTCTGAGTGGTTCTGGAAAAACTCTGAGTAAAGAACTGGGTGTTAGCAAGGACACAAAATGCCAGTATTCAAATAATTCATTTCCTGCATCTGGGAACTTGTTCAAGCAATTGTGAATCTTCTAGCAGGCAAGGCGAGGCATTATGGCTGAGCTACAATTCTAAAGGCCTGCTGTAGACTGGAGAGGAGGAAAACCTCCCCTGCCCAAGCTGCTTTTCAGAGGGGTAAAGATGGGCTCTGCTCCCTGAAGGGAGGCTGGTGGCACTGTCTGACACCTCACACAACAGAAACACGCAGGGGTTTTAGCAGTGCCAGTAGGGGAGAGTGCTCCCAATTCAGGAGGGATAAACATTTACCAGTGTTGTAATCAGCTTGTCATATCTGGGTCTTAGAATAATTAAACCAGCAAGAAGAGGCCCTGGCCAGTGTCAGGGGAGGACACAATTTGCTAAAAGCCACATAGTTAGAATTTAACTTCTGTGCTGTGATCCCAAACTCTTACAACCTCAGTGTGGAGCCCATCTCTCTCATCTGGCAGACTTGACAAGGGCTCTCAGAGCAGGCAGGGTTTCAAGGGGAAATGGCTGGTTTCCTCTCAGACCTGGTGAGTATCCAAATTCTTGTGTTCTAGCCCTGGTCACTAACAGCAGCATGGTCTTTAAGATTACAGCAAAAGGAATAATTCTTTCTTTTAATAAAAATGAGCAACAGAACTTGGGACGACACCGGTTGAACAATGACTGATTAAATGGCATTTGCAGAAAATACATTAGAAATGCAAAACAGTTAGAGGTTTAAATGAGGACCTGGGAAACCAAGAAAGATGGGAATCTGGGGGAAGATAGAGAACATAGTATCAGCAAAAAACACAAACCACAAAAAACCTCTCCCACTCTACTGCTCTGCACTCTCAAGGACAATCGGGGACACTCATCAGTTTAAAGTGTGACCTGACTAAATGCCTGAAAACATATGTGCATGTGAGAAATGCTCTGAAATTCAGTGTATATCATAGAAACACAGTATTTCCAATAGGAGTTATTCTGATAGGGCCTCTAAAAATGCCATTTCATACAGCACTGATAGAAGTGAAATGTAAAAAAAAATAAGTTTTGAGGGGACAGACTTGAGTCATCTCTGGAAAATGGTGAACACTATCCCTGAGGGGCAAAGGTGAAAGTAAAAAGGGATTCAAGAAAGCTGTACTTCTTTCTAGTACAAAGGTAAACACAAATTATCTCAACAAAGCTTTTCTTTTTTTGTTTTCTGTGGTTAGCAGAACTATCAGAATTAGCGAATGTATTTTTTCAGATTGCTAGTAACCGGGAGAGGAACATAGCAGAATGTGCAGATTTGTATTTTAATGATTTAACAAATGAATTTTGCTTGATTATTGTAAAATTCAAGATGGGTTTTTGCATGTTAAAGTTTTTTTAGTCATAGAAATGTGAAGTTATAAGGGCCTGTAAATTATCTCATGGTCCGAAGGGCGTGCCAGTATCAGGAACTCAGGATGTGTTTCACTCTCTTTGGCAGGTTCAATACCGGAGGCTGTTGCTGATGATTGTGGTGCTGGGAATTGGTGGAACCCACCTCTCTGGATTTCAAATGTCTGTAATCAATTACGCTTCTCCGGTAGGCAAAGCCAGAGAAAAGAAAATCCCATCTCTCACTGTCCCTCATGGTCCTAGGCCTTGCACTTTGCAGATGTGCAAAAAGCTTTACAAAAGCTCTTAGGTGTTGCTATGTCAGTTTATTCCCAGTTGTTTCCAACGCCATGTTATCACTGTCAAAGCTTGCATGATTGCAAGGAGATGTGCTCCAAAGACAACTTCCCACAGAATTTTGTGGAAACAACATATTGAGATACCTCAGAGTTTATCCCATGGAGAAAAAAAACACAACAAATCAAAACTAGCTGACAGAGTCAGCCTTCAGCTTAGAGCTTTTCTCTTTATTTCCATTACTGGCCACAAGAACATTTGCACTTTACTGTAATGAATATAAGGTCCTAATTTTTTTGGTGTAGGTGAGGTAGGATTCAACACACTAAAGAGTATAATTAATTTTTGAAAGAAGCTTGTACACTATTAGGCTGTATGAGAGGAAATATCAATCCTTATTTGCAAACAAATGTCCTATAGTCCCGCTTTTAGTCACGACTATTAATCTAATTTTTTAAAACTGTAAACATTACGAAGAACATTATGATTCGTGCCTTGGTGGAACAAAAATCTCTTTTTTGTCCCAGTACATTCAGAAGTTTATCAATGAAACTTGGCTGGAGCGATACGGTTCTGTGCTGCCCCAGGAGACCCTGATGCTGCTGTGGTCCCTCATCGTGTCTGTGTACTGCATGGGTGGCATGATAGGGTGTCTGTGTAGTGGGTACCTGACTGCAAAATTTGGAAAGTAAGTACATTTCCCAGCATCTCACTACCCGGGGCTGCAACAGGGGAAGCTGTTAAATATTATTCTACTGAGAGAAGGGATCCCAGAATTTCACTGCCCCCTGCTGCCACAGAATTTACCCAGCACATAAAACTACACCTGGGAGCACTGGAGAGACAAAAACATGCAGATTTTCTGATTCACTTGTCACAGCTTTTGTTGCCATGCAATTCCCGTATTTTTGTTGATGTTTTACCCTGCGGGAGTTTCCTTCAGCCTCATGGTTTGCTCACGCAGCAAGTAAGAGGAATCTAGCTTCCCTCTTCCCACTCCTTTGCAAAGACATCCTGCTTTTTCAGAACTGGATTTGCTTGTCCTGCAAGCAATGGGTTTAAACATGGCCATGACTTCAGTCTGTAAATGCAGAGGAGAAGAGTCAGAGATCAGTCAAAGAAGAAAAGTAAAACATCACACCCACGTGTTGTTTGCTGTTGCAGGAAGAAATGTCTCCTGCTCAACGACGTGGTGCTGATCACAGCCACGCTGCACACGGGCTTCAGCAGGAGAGCCAAGGCTTTTGAGATGATCCTGGCTGGGCGTTTCCTCGAGGGCATTGCTGCTGGTAGGACTCCCCACTACTCCCTGTTAATGCGACTTCTTTGGGGAGGAGACAGAAATCTTCCTGCTGGGAGTACCCAGGAATGCGCTGTAACCCAGTGGGGCAAGGTAAGACGAGCTGTGCTTTGTCTTCAAGAGGTCTCGCAGAGAGATCTGATGGACTAGATGAACTTGCTTAAAGTAAAAGGTACATTTTCTGCCCATTATTGCAGAGGATTTATGGGAAGGGGTTCAGAAGAGAGAGGAGAGAGCTGAAAGGGAACAGAAAAGGGACCCTCTCTCTTTCCACAGCTTTAGCACTCTCCTGTCTTCTCCCTTTAGGAATACACATGAATGCCCATGTTCAGTATGCTGGAGAGATCTCACCTAAGAAGCTACGTGGATTTATAAATGTGACCTCCACAGTGTTTCTTGCACTAGGAAAAACTGTGGCAAGGATTCTTGGATTAAGGTGCTTGTGCTACTCCTTCTCAGCCTGTTTTATATTTATTTTGTTTCTATATAGCAGGAAAGTGGTGTTCTCCTGGTCCTAGAAAAAGACATAAAATCAGGGTAGGGTTTTATTTTGCTTAACTACAGCAGTCAAAGAGCAGGCATCTACCCCATACAAGTCACTGAGGTTTCCATGTCATTCTCTGGGGACAGAAAGGCCTTTCTCTTGGGAAAGGATCACTCCATCTGGAGGTGCAGTCTCTCTGCTGAAGTTAATAAGAATAGATTGTATGTAAATACTCTTAATAAATTTGTGAGAGCTAAAAGTTTTGCTAATTTCTTGATAACCTCATGCAGAGTTGTGGCGTTGGTTCAGAGAGCTGTTGTGGGAATATTCTGACCTCCAGAAATTAAAAGTCTAAGAAAAACATCAGTTTTGCAGAAGAAATAAAATATTAGTCTATTTTCCTGTCGCTAACTTAAACATCATCTATTACAATTGAACTTTTCAATGACTGCATGTATTTTGTGTCTCTTTAGCTAGCCTAGAATTTAGAAAATACCAATTTAGTCATAAACTGTAATTTTACTGGGCTATAAATAGATTCTAACATGCTTTCATAGAGAACTTTTAGGAACTGAAGACATGTGGCACGTGTTATTGTCCTTCTCTGGGCTGGTGGCATTGATTCAACTGCTCTTTTTGCCATTCTTTCCTGAGTCCCCGCCCTATCTCTTGCTGCAAAAAGAAGACAAAGCTGGTTGCTTGAAAGGTAAAAGAAAACTTTAGATCATGAAGTCATAGATCATATGTTAAATCATAACTCTTGGGAAAGTGAAGCTAACAGCAGGAATTGGCTTTTCTATTAGCCAAGAAATCTGTTTTCTTGATAATTACATGATTAAAGTCCTCCAGACCAAGCAGAGTCATTAGAGATATTTAAGATCTACCTCTAATTGGTACAGCATTTTCCAGGGCAGTTTCACCATGTTCCAGTAAGTGATGTTCCTTCCAGTCCTTTGCTCAGTAACTGAGGAATCAAAGCATGGACTCAACTGCAAATGTTTAGCATCATTAAAAGTTGAAAAACACGGAATTATGAGTGGATCAAATGATGGAGGGGTATACTTCATTCTGTCTCTTCTGTAGCCATGAAGCAACTCTGGGGAGAAGGGAATTATCAAACAGAATTTGATGACTTGATGAAGGAAAAGGCTATAACAAAAGGCACCAAAATCATGAATGTCCTAGAGGTGCTTAGAGAACGATCCGTGTACCCACAGCTGTGTACCATGCTCCTCCTTTTGCTGAGTCTGCAGCTCTGTGGCCTGAGTGCAGTTGAGTATGCCCTATTTCCATGCTTGGATCTGCTGTTAAGTCTCCAAAGTGCCACAATGCCAACTTGTCCCTTTCCTCTGGGTCTACATTATTCCTCCTTACACAGAGCCCACTGCCTGACACCTGTGGTGTCATCCCCAGTATTGTTCATACCTTTAAGGGAGCTGCTCAGGAGCTCCAGCTCAGCCTAAGGCCCTGCAAGGGTGCTGTTGCCTTCATTCCCCTCCTGGTACCACCAAGGAATGTGTAGAGGAAAAGGTTACAAGTATCCTAAGGCTCACAGCAACCCAGCACCACTTTCTTTGACTCTGCAGTAGCAGATGACCACCTATTGCCTCCCAATGTCATTTGAGAAAGGACATTTATCCATGCAGTGACATCCTTTCAGCCATTTCCACATAAAGCTGGCTGAGCCCAGTGCAGCCCAAGGCACTCATTCCCCTTCGTGTTATCCCTTGTCTGGAGGTGTCTCTCCATGGGCCCTGGTTCAGCCTGTGCAGGAGGTGGTTCATTCCAGCTGCCAGCAATGGAATTCCCTCTGCACTCTGCTGTAGGGAAATGGTGCCCATCCCCTCAGGGACTCTGCAGACGAGCAGCTTCCTTTTAGCAACTGGAAAAGGGCAACAGAGTCAACTGTTTGCTTGACAATGTATGGTGTGCTAAGACTGAGATTTGCTCTTCTTTCTCTTGTCTTGTCCCTTTCCTTTTCCTTTTTGCCAAAGCAACACCTTTTCCCCATGTCTTATGACATGCTCCTTTTAACTACTTTTCTTTACTTTTTTTTTCCCTTATAAATCCATTTCCTTGATTGCCATTAACCTTTTGATTTCTCACATCTGGAGCAGCTGTGTTACCTCTACTATGGCTCAATAATGTATTGCTGGTTTTGCAGTGATGGCAAAGCTAGTTCTAAGTAATGCTGGATAAGCACATATCACATCTATTAAATGTGTTTTATTTTTCTTATTTCCCAGATCACCTTTTACACCTCAGAAATTTTTTGGACAGCCAACCTGCACGAAAGCATAATCCCATACGTATCTCTAGGAGTTTCAGTCTCTGAACTCATCTCTATCATATTCTGCGTAAGTCAGAGTTTCCTGGGATTTTAAGAATTAAAGTATTCTTCCTTGAAGCAAATTAATCTTCTCCTTATGAACCAAAGAATTTTTCTGTGGTGTTGCATAAACCTGTACAGTGGGTGTTACCATCCACTGCAAATTTTGTCCCAACTTTCAAGTGTTTTATCCCATCTTCATTCATCCTTATTTCTTGCAAGAATCCCTTATGAAATATCATTCAAACATAAATATGTGTACTCATTTCCATATATTTGTGTATATCTATACATTGAAATGGAGCTGTAATATGCTTCCATTGATTACAGAGTTTAAGAAGTAGCTGCAATGCTGGACAGTGATGGTAATTCATAGTATTAGAGAGTGTAGAAGGAATTCAATAAAATAACAAAGTTGGTGCCAATAAGATTTGTGTTCTCTGAAGTAAAAAGAACTCAAGGAGAATGCTTGATTTGTTGGATGGCTCACAGTTGGATTTTGCCATGCCTCCAGTGATTGGCAATTTTTTTCTATCCCTCAGAGCTCCATAATCGATCGGTTTGGGCGGCGAACGCTCCTGTGTGGTGGCTATCTGCTGATGGCTCTGATACTGGTGCTGCTTGAAACGAGCCTTCTGCTGAGTGTAAGTGTCTCTCTGGGATTGGATCTGCATCAGAATTCTCTGTGCAGGACAGCAGATAGCCAGCCTTAGCTTTCATGTCCAAACCAGCAGGTCAGACACAAGCTCACCTCTGTAGACGTGACACCATGAGCTGTTCCTGGCCTTCCACTGTGTTCAGCAAAGAAAGATGAGCAGGTCCAGAGAGCATCTACACAGCTCAGCATCTTGGGCTTTTTCACAAATATTGCTGCTCCTGTGCTTGGATCAGCTGTGTTACAGCTATAAAATTAATTTTCATTCTCTTCCCTCCTTCCACCTTTGCCTAGAATCAGTTCCTCTGGTTGCGTTACTGCAGTGTTATTCTCATCTTTTTGTTCATCATTGCTTACGGAATGGGACCAGGTGAGTACCACAACAAAGGCAACAGGAAAGCTTGGACCTCAGGGATAAGCACAGGCCATGAATGTATAGAAGTAGAACTAGAATGTGTGAGCAGATCTTTGAAAATCAACAGCTCGGTTGAGACTGAGATTGAGGGAATCTCAATTTTTGATGAACTAATTACCAAAGAAACAATTTCTTTAACAAATTATATAAATAATTCACACTCAGATGAATCAGAACCCTGTTTTCTCTCACTGGATTACAGGTTCAAACAAAAAAAAATTCTTGTTAATCAATCCATGAAGATCTGTTTTGCACAGTGTGAATACTGTTCAGTGCATACAGGTTCAGATGGCTGATCTCTGCCAAAGGGCAGAGGTAGGCTTTTCTAAAATACCTGAGTTTTCTCAATTTACCTGTAAAATCCAACTCTATGAAAGACTGACACCTGACAGAATGTATAATCTGTCTCTTAGCACTGCTCTGTCCTTGCTTGTCCTCTCTTAATATCACACTTAATTGCCTATATCAGTAACACCAGACCCAAACTTACAGCCCTTTGGTAGAATCTCACTCACCTAAGACCAGGATTTACTCTGGAAGTTCTTGGACTAAACATTACCAGTAGTTACTGAAGTCTCCAAAATCAAATGTCAGCCTTTGGTATTGTAAGGGTTGAACCTGGACATCACAAATGTCTTGAAAACACAACAGAATTTCCACAGTAGCAGAACGGAGGTATCTTCTATAGAAAATGGTCAATTACAATGTTTTTATGACTTTTTTATGGTTTTGGTTTTTTTTTTCTCAGCTGGAGTTGTTGTGTCGGTCATGAATGAAATCTTCACCCTCTCAACAAGAGCCTCCGCTTTTGTAATTGGTGGAATTGTCATTTGGCTAGGCCTCACCTTCACTGGAATGATTTTCCCCTTTGCTGTAGTATGTAATCTGATTCAAATCTTCTCTTTGACTCTGTCAATTTAACCTGGATTTCTAGGCTGATTGAGCAGGGAGTAGGATGAAATGACTTGTAGATGATCAAAAGTGTGAATTCCTTATTGCTATGTCATATAGAGGCCATTTATATAAAGCACTTCCCAATACTTCAGAAACCACCTGCTACCCCAAGAACTGATTGAAAAGATAAATAAATATTGTTTCTGTAAAATGAGCCTATTCCTTATTTCACAGGAACAAATCAACAAGTTTCAAGGATCTATAGGGGCAAGTGTTGCCAAGGAAATCACTCATCTTGTTCTATTTTTTATCTCCAGATGCTTCTTGGTCCTTTTTGCTTCCTCATCTTTATTGCTGTGCTGGTCATTTCAGCGGTTCTTATCTACCTGTTCCTCCCAGAAACAAAAGGGAAGTCAACCTCTGAAATCACAGAAAAATTCAAAACCCACCAGTTTAAGAGGACTCGTCATCAGGCTGTGGAGATGCATGCTGCTGAAGAGAAGACATTTTGCACCAAGCTCTGATAAGCCACCATAAGTAATTTCCACTGTTCAGGCATAACACGCCAAATGTATTTCAAGTTTTTCTCCATTGCTGTAATTTTCAAGCAGCAAGATTTGTGTCTATGTTTCTTACTTTATAAGAAAGTTCTGCTCAGGATTGAGAGCAGGATGAAGATAGGATTAAACATAGCCATAGTCTTGCAAACAATTTCCATGTCATTTCTTTACGCTATCACACTGTCCAGGACTTAGATTTGATTATGAATGCTGCACATGAACAAAAGCCAGGTAGAATACAAATACCAGGTAGAATAATGTCTTCTATTTCCTGACATCAGGAAATAGACATCAAGTAACTGTATGTCCTGATTGTCTCTGTGACTGTCAGGGATCAGCCCTGATCCCCAGGCATTTGATACAGAAGAACCCTCCCTTGCATCCTCTGGAGCAAACTGACTGCACTCTCCATGCAGATCACTTGTGGCAAAATTGGGAGGAAGTTCTTGTAATATATTCTGGTGCCTCATGAATGGCACAAGGGTTAACAAATACACACACAGTGCTGAGAGCTGGAAGGAAAGAGCCCTGGAGAGACACAGAGAATAAGACTTTGAGAGAGTACTGAGAGAGAGCACAGCTTGAAAATTCAGCCCATTTTATAAAAAAGTAACTGCTCAAGAAAAAAAAAAGAGAAGTATGATGGCCAGTACCTGCTAGCTGTGTGCTGCTCTGGGACACACCATCCTCCACTTCACTGCTGTGCTCCACAGCACCCCTGCACTGTGCTGCTCAAGGGCTGCCACTCCTGCTGGCCACTGCAGTGTCTAATCACCTCCCTGCCCAACCTCTTCTACCTTTGTATAGGATGATAAATTATTTTTCCTTTTTCTGCCATGATCACAAATGGTGTTTCATGCCTCATCTTTAGCAGGATCACAAGTCCTTTCTTTCTGCAGTTTAACCATTCTTATGTATTATCATCGTGCTGAGGTCTGAATTGAGTTTCAGGTTGTTTAGGGAGTTTTCTATTTAAAAATTAAAAATAATATACTCACTACTTCTAAAGGAATAACCACAGAAGAAGCTCTGATATTAGTGCCTGTGTGTGTTCCAGCAGTTGAAACCTGGTTTAGATTTTAGATTCACTCCCTTTATCACTCCCTGTATCAAATCAGGGAGCACTCATGATACTGAACGTTACCATTCTGAGGGCCCTCTCCTGATGAGGGACTGAAATATTTAATCCACCTATTTTAAGCATTGTCCAATTGCTACAAAAAACCATAAATCAACAGAAATCACACAAAGTAAACATTAACCTCAGCCTCAGACTAGGATGGTTAGTTAAGCTGAAGGTGCAGAAGAGGCATGGGAGAAAACAGTTCCTCAATCTGACAGAGTTCTCTCTGCCTGAGATCAGCCACACTTTTGCTATAGATGGACAAGCTCCTTCCAGAAATGGTGAGTACTGCAGCTGGCAGCACCAGCTGTTAGCATGAACTTTCAGAAGAACTGGGAGGTTTCCTGTTGCAATTGCCATTCCTAAAGATAATGCATTACATATTTACCAAACTTTTTTTCAAAATAATAGGGTAGGCAGGGGATAATCCTTTAAAATTAGAGCTAACATTTTAAATAAAAAAGATTAAAACACACAGACCTAACTTTCTGGACTAAATCATCATGGAAACTTTGAAGGAAGTTCCAGCTGGTTAGAAAAACTAATTTTAAAAAATTAGAAATTAAATTCCTGTACTTTTTAGATGGTGAGGTATTTCTGTAGCATTTTTACCTGCTTGCTTCCATGTCCAAGTGTGATACTATCAGGCTACTCTCTTTGCTTGTAGGCTGATAATGTTATCAAATGGTACATTTGAAAAGGAAGTTTTTGTGGATGATTTAGTTAATGTGAAGAAAAGCAGCAAAACTGAAAATACGGAACCTTTATCTGGCTGATCTTTTTTTTCATTTATGCTTTGTGTATTCTGCTGAGATTGTTTAAGCATCAGATATCCTAGAAACGCAAAGACTATGATATCACAGCTTCTTCTGTGATGAACTTGTACTGTTCCTTGCATGCTCAGTGCCAGTGGTTGGTTGTAATGTTCTTTGTGTTGGGAACTGGTGGATCTCTCACAAGTCCCTTTCAAACCTCTATGAACAAATCCTCCTCCATCATAGGAAAAGCAGCTACAGCATCTTCAGGGTCACTGATGGTGGGGTCAAAATGTAAAGGATGCTTCCCAAATCAAATTGCAATTTTTTTCCATTGGCTTTTCATTCCCAGCTCTTTGCAGCCACTCCACTTTGCAGAAGAAAAGGATAAGAGCTCACCTATAGCTGCCTTTGGGTGGGCATACTCAAGTAACAAACACATCAATCTCCCCACTCAACAGATGTTGCTACCATGCCCTCTTCCCTCTGTGGCCTCTCTGACAGTGCAGCTTGCAGCTCCCCTAGCAGTGTTATAAAGGGGAATTTCTAATGCCTCTGCCTCCTGTGTGACAATGACAACAGCATGAGGCCAAATGGTTTACAAATGTAACGTTTATCTTCTTCCATGCTGTTCTTTCCAGGTCTGCACAGGTTTCACAACGAAATGCAGGTGGCAGTGCCTCTGAACTGTGCTGAGCAGACACTAAAGCCATAGAGTTGCTAACTCAATAGACAGATGGAAAAATACCCATTGGGATCAGTGTTCACTGTTGGCACTGTACCAGATCAATGGTGTGTTCTGCTGTGGTAACTTCCACTTTCATGTCTTAGTTCTTTCTGTCTGATTTCACTCTCTTTGCTGGTCCTTTTGCAGACACTGGTCTCAGCAGAAGCACAGCTGGAACACCACAGAGGGGCTGTTCATCCTTGTCACACAGCACCATGGCTGGTTTACAAACAGGTGCCTTGGCTTCCTCTGTCCCTGTTTTATGAAGTCCAGCCATGCTGGCTCTGATACAGCTCCAGTGTCTCCTGCAAGAAGCCAGATTTCTTTGGTGGGCATCTCCTCTGCTTCATGGCTTAATGAACCTTTCCATCTCAAGCATTCATCCTCCCAAACCACACCAATCCAAAGTGCCAGACCTCAGGAGGCCTGTTCTCCCAAATGCTCACTATTGCTGCATCTCTTGCAGTTACTGATAAACCAGAGAGTAGATGATTAACCTGCCAATATTAATGTTTGTGAGTTGTCTTAATCCTATCGCAAGGCCTTCCTCTCACACTTCTGCAAGTGACATCTCAAATTATTTTGACTGCTCACCCTATGCATCTTGCCTTCAGGAAAGAAGAAAATTTAAACTATTTTATTTCTATTGCTGTTTCACACCTAAAGACTGGAGTGTATCATGTCACAGTAACCAAACAAACTGCATTTCATGAAGTTAAACTTTGCCTTCATTGTCATCATCTTGTCATCATGTTCAAAATGCTGTAAAAGGAAGAGCAAAAAAATAATTTTTTTTCTCTGATTTATTTTCAGGAAAACTGTTGCCCTGAGCTTTCTGTCTTTTTGTCTTAGGGAAGAACTTTCTCATGCAGCTTCATCTAAACAATGTCTATTTTCAGAATGTTTGCATACTTCTCCTCTGAGAGAAGAAATGATTGATGGTGATGTCCACCATCCAGGTTAAGACGTGGCGACCTCTGTAGCCAATCTCTGGACCTTTGTACAAATGTATATAAATGGAGTCAAATTGAATAAAGAGAAGAGTTTGTTCCCCAGTGCCGTGGTGTGCGCCTGCTTTCTTTCTGTCCCTGAAGTGGGACACGCCCAGCCTCGGCCCACAACAGAAAACCTCCTCTCTTTCTTCTTCCTTATCTCTACTGAAATCCTCATCAGCTCAACATCTTCATCTTCCTCTTCCTTCCAGAGACAAGTGAAAACTTTGTTATGAAAATAACCAAAGAGCATTAGATTTTAAGAAGAGACCTCATTCCTTCACAGGAAATACTTCTCTTGAGGAAGTAACCACCTACACAGACTGGTCAGCAGAAAGACCATATATTAAGGTCATAAAAGACCTTGATGCTTGCAGACTGCAAAGCAAAGGCAAATTATTGTTTTCCGTTATGGGAAAAGATACCAATATTTTTTCACAGACACAAGTGGAATCCTCACAAATGAGAGTCACTCTCGTATCACCTTGAAGATGTGAGAGCATTCAACAATCAACAGGTCATAGTAACATAAAATATGTGTTATGTTAAACTCTTAGATTTCACTTAGAACGTGTTTTGTACCTAAACATCATCTTTAGTTTCAGTCCCCATGATTTTGTAATTCAGAATTTCACTTGGAGTTTTGAATTATAACAAACCCAAATCAAATCTGAAAGAAACCACTGAGTTTCTCTCAGTGCAGAATTAAACTGCAGATGGCTTCAGTCATCCACAATGAGCAGTCTAGTGTGGCTCAAGCTGGCTTAGAACCAAGCCTGGTTTTCAGCTCTTTAGACAAAGCTGTTTGACACACCTCATGGAAGTGAGATTCATGTGTTTGTCCATTTCACAGCAAGCATTTCCTACAGCTCTATTAAAAAAAAAATTACAAGATCTCCTTAACTCAGTAATAATCCTTTAAACATGAAACCATGCACAACTTCCAGTGCAGCAGCTTTTCCAGTATGCAGGTGACATTTTCAACAGAAATGGTCAAATTCATTGGCTTGACAAAAATCCGAGAAGTAAGCTCCCGGAATGAAATTCTCCTAAAATTTCTAATAAGGTGAAATAGTACCATGACTCAGAATCACCAGTAATCCCTCAAAATGTAAGAGAAATTTCACTGTGACCTGGTGGGATTTGCTGCTATTTGAGGTGCTCAGTGATTATTTTCAAGGGGTGAATCCTTGTGACATAGCCTCCCAACGCCTCACTACAATTTGAGAAAAAATACATAATGCAAAGGAAGCATTAACATTTTGAAACAATAGCCAAGAGATATGCAAGTAGTTACAATGTTGGTGTTCAAGAGAAAATACAAAAAATGCTGAATCATTCTAAACACTACTGCCAGCCAGGATAAACAGCATTTGCTATGCAGTTATACACACAATAGCTGGAATTACACAAGTAACCGAGGTTTTAATATTAACATGCATTTTTTCCTCATTTATTTAGACTTAGAGGATTTGCAGTGAACCCCTCTGTAAATAATTGCATTCTGTACTGAAAGTACAAGTCCTGAGGGTGAGCTTGAGCATTTACTGAGGGTCTCAGCATAACCCCATTGCCCCATCAGGAGAGTCCCCTGGCCTGAGCAGAATGAGCAAAGACTTGGAAGGCAAGAAGAGCACAGGGCATCAACCACACAGGAAAGCCCCAGGCAAACCAACCTCTTTTCCCAAGTACTGGCTGCAGTGGAAGCTACATAGGGATAGAGCTTGAGCTTTACCTCATGAGAAAGGGGCCGCTGGGAATCAGAGGTGATTTTTCAATGCCTGCAACACTGATTTTGGAGCCTTTCTGGGTCAGTTGAAACATGAGGGAGTAAGATCCCAGTGGTCCTATCCCAATTCTTTAGGAAATATTTACCTTCTCTGACAACTTTCATGAGTCTTAGTCTCTTACTTCTTTCTCAACACACCTGGTAGACAAACATCCCCATAAACACCAGACAACAAATACCCTTCCTCAGCACAGCCCAAGTGATTCATAAAGCCAGAACAGCAAAATTAGGCTCTGAAATTTGCCTATTTTTATTCTAATTATGATATTTACTTTATCAATGAATCTGAAACCGAATGCTAAACCTTGTACCAGCTGCTTTCTGCTTTCTGCAGACTATGGCAGATATACACACTAGTCTATACCAAAGAGGTAAAGCATTTTACTGTTCCTGGAAAATTATTTGGATTGTTTTCCCTAAACTCTCCTCGTTCCCTTCCCAAAGCCCTCACTGGTCCCCAGAAGCAAATTTTCTCTGCTTTGAAACTTCCCCCCTGGAGACTGCACTAGATGTAATTATTTCCTAAAATACTTAATCTGGCAGTGTTAACTTTGGCCAGTTGAAGTAAATGTAAGTGAGTGAAGATGAAATAGTAAAAATTTAACTCTGATCCCTGAAGCCAAATGCCCACGGCTGTAGCAGCAGGCAGGAGACAGAGAGACACAAGCCTGTGATGACAAAGACACATCACACGCTGGTCAGCCAGCCCTCAGCCAGAGATGACGGGATTCCTATCAAACCTGGTAAGTACTTGGTGGGATATTTACATCAGTGACATTTTTGTGTGCTACTGGGGCTTCAAAGAAAATAAAATCAGTGTCTTAGTAAGAACAAGGCTCCTGTTCACTACGAGCATCTTGGAAGTGGTTCTGCTCACTGTTTTGAGGTATTACAGCACTTCATATGCTCTGCCATCCATATTTACCATATTTTTATCAATATGTTCATGTGTCTTAAATGTTTTCATGGACTGGAAAATATTTGCTTATCTGGAAACATAATTTGCTTTGCTTACCTGGTTAAAAAATGTGTTTTGTTAAATAAATCTAATTATTTAGTGCAAGACATGGCAGGCAGAGGTTGTGGGAGGCAGGGAACAGGACTGGATGCTAGCAGCCGCGGTGCCTTGATAAGGATGTTTGTGGAAGCTGCACTGCCTTGAGTGGGATGTAGAAAAATTACAGGAGGAGGCACATCTCACTCCAGGGCAAGCAGAGGGAACATTCCTCTGTGAAAATCCCCTGAACAAATGAGATGTTTCTGGAGAATGAAAGACAGATTGTGAGAACAGCCAGATGTGGCTACAACCTTAAGAAGATTTTATTCTACTTCTGCAGGTACAATACCAGGGGCTCTTTCGAATGATCGCTGTCCTGGGGATTGGTGGCACATTCCAAATCGGCTTTCAAATTTCTTCCCTCACCTACATGTCTCAGGTAAGCAAAGATGCATGTGGCACACTGGTTAATGAGAGCACTGAGTCTCCACTGCTGCCTGAAGCTGCTCCTCTGGCATTCAGAAAGGGTTTAATCACAGTATTGTCCTCTTATTTCCCATTGCTGTGCTCTGCTATCATGAAGAGCAGAGCAGGTCAAAGTGTTGCAAACAGAAGAAAAGAAAGATCTGCAAGTTGTTGTTGACAGAAGAGTTCCTCAGAAGACACACACTAACTAGGGTGGCATCTGTCTTCCCTAACATCTTATAGCACACGTGCCTTCTTCAGTGATTTCAGTTGATATTTTTATGGTTATCCATCCTCACAGAAAAATAGAACAAGTGAGCCATGCTCTAGGAAAATGTCTGCTTCTCTCCACTGATCACAGGTAAAACTTCCATTAAAGGCACTGAAGTCTAGAGGGAAGACATCATTATTTTGTAGACATCACCTTAATGGAAAAGCATTATCTTCTGGCTTCACAACACTAAGTTCTGAGTGAAAAAGTATTTAGGAATTGCACTGAACAGGCTTTGTGTAATGTGGCATTCTTGGCAGGTGTGTGAGAGAAAACCCATAACTCATTTGCAGAACTTTGTAGTTCTATTACACTATTCTTTAGTATCAGTCCATGCCTCACTTCCTCAGATTTCAAGGATAAAAACCCCAGAGACTGAACTTTTATTGGCAGAATGAGCACAGCAGACTCTATTATACTATATATGTTAGCTAATACACTTTTAAAGACTATGTAAAACAGCAACTTCAGCTGAAGCAACAAAATTATTTTGTAAATATAATAAAATACCTGTCCTGCTGTCACAGGTATCATTAATGATTTTTTTTTTTCTGTCTCAGCACGTGAAGGCTTTCATTAATGAAACTTGGCTGGAGCGCTATGGCTACCCCATCCAACAGGATAACCTCTTGTTCCTGTGGTCTATCACTGTGTCCATCTTTGGTATAGGAGGGATCTTGGGCTCTTCAGGAAGCAGATACCTCACTGTCAAATATGGCAAGTACGTGTGTTTAAAGGCAATTTGTCAATTGAATCTTAGCTTGAGGAAATGATGGTTGAGGGTTTTAAATGAGACAGACTTTTCCACTTAGTCATGGCTGCTTAGCTGCGGTGTCAGCTGATTTTCCTGCTTCCTGCCCACGTCCTGGGGCATGTGCTGTCAGCCTGTCACACCAGGCACAACTCCTCAGATCAGGTTCATCTCAGCAATGAGGAAAGGCAGCACCTGGCTGAAGTCAGAACGGGTTCCTGAGAGTGCTACTCAAAATACAGAAACATTGAGATCTTTGTTGGTGCAGCAATAATGTGTTTCACAGTGGATGTTCAAATGCAGAAAAGCTTTCAGAGTTTTCTCTGCTACACAACCCAGAATTGTTCCCAAATTCCCAGGTGCAGCCACGTGCCAAGGCACACCATGAGTCCAAAGTACCCAGTGCTTTTTTTCTCCCAGACCACATGTATGTAATTTTAAAAAACTATCAAGACAACTTCAGCCAAGACTTCCTGCATGGCATTAAGTGCCATTTCCCTTCTGGGTCACAAAAAGTCTTTCCATTTTCTTGCACTTACAGAAAGAAATGTCTCTTGTGCAACAACGTGCTCATGATATTGGCAGCATCTATCATGGGCTGCAGTAAAATATCCCAGTCCTTTGAGATGATTTTAATTGGACGCTTCATGTGTGGAGTAAGTGCAGGTGAGTGACTTCTCCCACAGGTCAGCAGAATCTCACAAAATTTTACATCTTTATTCCAAGTAAATAATAAGTCTCCACTAAGAAAACAAAATGTTGTAGTCAGTGATCTTTTGTAAGAAGGTTTTCTATAATGCTCTGCAATAAAGACCATAATTATTATTAATTTCACTGATACCAAATGAAATTCAGCTTTGTCAAGTGTATGAATATTCAGAGATGTCAGAAATGTTTGATACCACATGAAACAAGGGATTTTCTGAAAGAAAACTGTGTGTAATATTTTCTCTAAATTTAGCTGGCAGTACTGAAAATCATACAGTTTAAAGCTAGCATTTTCATAAGGGGGAGTATTCCAAGCAGTAAGTCCCTGGGGTTAGTACAAAGATCTGGGCTTAATAGAGCAAAATCATTCCTAGCAAGTAGACTACAGGCACTGAAAACATCCTGTGCTGCTATCAGTATTTTTTTGTATTTTTTCCCCACACAAAACTTTTCTTTCTATTGTTTGAGTATTCACAGGGATGCCTCTTTTAACTTATTGAAGAGTTAACTTAGGAGTTGATGCCTATTTTCAAACAACCAGATTTTGTACATTGCTTGTCTGACATACAGATATATTGAAGAGCTATGGTTGTAATTTGGGAACAGCTTATCCACAGGGGTCTTGTTCTGGTCTAGAACCTGTATCACGTCTCATTCAAAAACCTGATTTTTATTGAAGAGACTCCAGTCAAAAGAGATTGCTTTGCCATCACATACAGCCAAGAGAAGAACATGTTGCATTTGAAACAGATAAAAGGGGCTGTGACCACCACATCAGGAGAAAGCTAGTGTTTAGACTTGTAATTAGCATGTCTGAGTTAATAAATATAACTGGAAACACCAACTCTGCCTGAAATCATAAAAACTATTGCTGGATATCAGAAAAGAAATCCTTGTGTCTCCACCTAAATGGCATACAAATCAACATTGACTACAGCTCTATATGTGATAATTTGCCATAAGTCTACCGTGCAGCTCTTCAATAGCATTATGTCAGAAAAGGTTGAGATAATGTTGGTCAACTACAAGCATATTAAATGCTGCTAAAAAAGTGTTTATTCAGCATTTGCATACCCTGTGTCCTTTAAACCATGCTAAGGCTCACAGGAGATGTTATGATGAGGCTACACCTACACTTTAAAGGAAAAACTGTACATTTCTTAAGATCAGGAAACTGCACTCTGCAAAGAGGACCAATACTTTTGTAGAAAGAGTTAAAAAATCTAGTGCTGAAGGTCTTGTATGTGAGTTGAGGTATATGCCAGAGAGAGCTGTATTCTATAATACTTAATTATTTACATCCAGTTTCATTTCCAGTGGTTATGTCTTCTTTCTTCTCTCCCATAATTCCCTCTTCACCTCAAGGTCTTTGTGTTCCTCTACATCACCAATATGTTGGAGAAATTTCCCCTAGGAAGCTACGTGGATTTGCAAACTCTACTTCCTCTTTCTTTTGGTCGTTGGGAAAAGCCGTAGGGCAAATTTCAGGACAAAGGTATAACTGATTACCCACACAATTCATTTCTGGATCCCTTCCACCTTTTGCTTCTTCCTCTGCTTTTCCACCCGTTCCTTTCTCTCCTCAAAGCAGATGCAATGAACTTTAACACACATTTTCTCCCTGCCAGGGAGCTGCTGGGCAGCCAGTCGCTGTGGCCCATGCTGATGGCCTCCTGTGGAGTCCCAGCACTGGTCCAGCTGGTCATGCTTCCCTCCTTCCCAGAGTCCCCTCCCTACCTCCTCATGCATAAAGGAGACCAGGAAGGCTGCAAAAAAGGTAACTGAGGGCTAAAGGTTCCTGTTCCTCACTTGACTTAGAATCATTTTGTGATGCTTGCTTTCCCCATAAGGAAAGAAATAAGTAGGACAAAGTTTCTCCCTGCTCATTTCCCACATGGCTCTGTGAATACCCACTAAGTCCATTATTGTTGCAGCCCCCACATACAAAACTACTTCCCTCTACAGCTTTGTATTACAAAACCTTCTGCATTTGTCTGACACCACCTGCACTGTCAGTCTGATGATTAATGCTAAATGATAAATGAAAAATAGCTGTTTGCACTGCGGGGCTCCAGTGGACACCCCTTAGCTCTGGTTACTGGCTGTGTACCCACCCTGCTCACACCCTGAGAGAAGGAGGAAGGCAGAAAAGTGTCCCCATGGGCAGGGAGGGAGCCCTTGTGCACCCCACTAGCCCCCTCTGGCACAGCAGGTGCCACTGTGCAGGAGGGGATCAGAGCTCTGGAACACCCTGTAAGACAGCTCTGCCTCTCAGCACAGCCCCAGCCCATGCTGGGCTGCCACACCCTTGTATCACCTACTCAGAAAACTCCTTAGGGAATAAACAAAGAATTAACATGGCAGGTCTCGCTCTCCTCTTCACAGCCATAAGGCAGCTTTGGGGTGAAGGCCAACACCAAGCAGAGATTGATGACATCATGAAAGAGAAGGCAACAATGAAAAACACCAAGATCTTGAGTGTCCTGGAACTAGTGAAAGAACCAGCTTTCCGTTGGCAGCTGTACATGATACTTATTCTGACCGCCACAATTCAGCTATGTGGCATCAATGCAGTTGAGTCTATTTCTCCCTTAAAGTCCCAAGATATCACAGCTCACAGGAGCTCCCTCCATTTTTCTCAGGCTCCTCAGGCCAAGCCTTGCTGTCTGCCAGCCCTTCTACAGGACAGCAGCAGCCACAAAGCTTGGCTGGGCTCTCTGTGTGACATCCCTCTGCCCAGCTCTCGGTCCTTGCTGGAGTTCCCTGCCTCTGTAGTCAGGCTCATTGAGCAGCCACCTTTGGGAGCCATTGCAGAGCTCCAGAGCTCACTCTTATAAATGAGCCCACTCACTACTGATAAAATCTGTAGTTTTATGTGACTGCTCACTGCAACTGCTGCTGTTTGTCCCCTGGCTCTTCACACCCTGACGTGTGGGAATGGCAGTCTGCTCACTCTGCCCTTAAAGCTAACAAGCATGCTTCCCTGTTCTGCAGCTTCTGCAGCTCTGCTTTCCTCACAGCAGTGCTGCCTTGGGATCCCCCTGAAGTCACAGCTTTGCAATTGCCTGTATCACCCTCCTACCTCTAACAACATGGTGCAGCAGCATCTGTAAGGAAATACACAGCTGAACCTAACCCAACTTGAACTGGAATCTTTATCACCTCAGCACATCTCCAAACACTAGCAGAGATACTTCAAAAGATGTTTGGTTTATCCCCTTGTAACTCCATAACTCACACTCTTCTTTCTTGGGAAGATCTCACAATGATGTTTTTGGATGGGCTCTGAAAACAAAATATACCTGGCTGTTTCTGAAAACACCTAAATCAGGCATCTGCAAACCTAAATGCATTGTGGTAGCTGGAGGTCCAATTATCCCAGCATTTTATCTTTTATATAATTAATTAATTAATTTATGTTTTATAATTTTTTTTTCTGCTGATAAAGTGAGTACTACCAAAAAGAGTGCAGCATTCCAGCTCACTCCCAAGCTGAGCTGCATGCTCCCTGACTGGCAGCTCATATCTAGGGCAGTGTCATGAAACTTTGGGTAAGAAATCATTTATTTTCTTCTCTTACTATGTGGGGTTTTTTTTCCAGATTTATTTTTATACCTTTGAAGTCCTCGAGGCAGCTGGTTTTGATGAAAAAATGGCCTCCTATATGACTCTCTCTATTGGACTCTCTGAACTCGTAGCTGCTGTAGTCTGTGTAAGTCACATAACCATGGGAGTGGGGCACACTTTGCTCTCCAGCACTGACACTGATGTGATTTCTGTCCTCCAGAGCTCCATCATTGAGCGACTGGGCAGGAAAGTGCTCCTGAGAGGAGGCTACTGGATCATGGGTTCACTGCTAGCTGCTATCACCGTGACTCTGTCCCTACAGGTGAGGGAATTCTGCCCACAGCAGATTGCTCTGTCTATCCTATTTCTGAGCTAAAGCTCACTGGCACAACCACACTACTGAGAAAGGAAAGCGAGGCTTAGATCAAGCTTGTCTATAGGTAGAATTAAACTCTCTCTTAGCCAGTGGTCTCTTGTACTCCTGCCTTCCTTTCAACATGATCTCATGACCTTAGCAAGGGGCACATAAAACCCTGGGAAATTGGTTCCTGACCTCATCAGGCTGCAAACACAAACACTGGCCAGCACAGACCACAAGACAGTCCTAGGAAAATGGCCCTTTCTAGTCATGCTGGTTTTAACAAGTAGCAACAAAACCCCAGACCTTTTGCATCAGTTAATTTAAAATTGAACTTTGCTGCAGATAATTGTGGGAAGGCACTCTCTATTCAGAGACTGGAGACCAGTTCACTTCTCAAACAGTGACATCTGTGTGTCATTGCTGTAGCTGTTTCAGAAGCAAATCACTTGTGTTACCAGTATTCATCTGGAGCTACTCTACAGATACACTGCAAAACTGACCTGGAAGCAAGGTGGCAGCAGACTTCTGGTTTTGTTTCATTCATGAAAGCTCTCAAACATAGAAGAGAGAAATCTTTTTTTCCTAAAGCATCGAGTCTCATTTTTCCTTGACTAAGGTCTGAAAAATCTGCTTTTCAGTACCAGTGATTAAATCTATAACTTAACAGAAGTTAAGAAAGATCTCCTCAGAGATCTTTCTCATATCTCTAAGGATCTGAGGAAGCACTACGAGGTCAAAAAGAAAGGACAGGGTACAAAAGTACTCTTCAGACTTCATTTAATTGAAGCCTCCCTAGATCTGCAGCTGCTCTGCACAGGCAGACCTGGGTCTGCTCACCTAACAAAGACCTCAGCTGCTCCATCCACCGAGTAAAGGACTCACAGCTCTCAGTTCCCACACACTGAATATTTCTTTCTTGAGGTGACAGTGTTGGAAAAGCAGGAGCATTCCTCACCTAGGGCTGTTAACAGTTTTCAACCAGAAGTTTGTTATGGGCTTTTCTCCCCCAGGACTGGTACTTCTGGATGCCGTACTGCAGCCTTGGCCTCATTATCCTGTTTACAGTTGTCTTTGCTGTTGGGCCAGGTAAGTTCTCAATCAAAGAAAATAAAGGAATTGAGTCATGTGAGCTTATTAATAGGATTAGGAAACTACTGCCTTATATTGTATAATATTTAGCATAAGAAAATTAATTTAACATAATCTTGCAGTCATTGAACGTTGTGAGTCCAGTTATTCATTGGACATAAAATTCAATACCATCAGGTTTGAGTTTTGCTAACAAGAGGAAAGGAACACACTGGAAAAATACAGCAAAAATAGAGCAAAAGCAGATGGGTAAAAGATTTTTTTTTTTAGATGATAACAGGAAAAAAGAGAAAAAGAAAAGCAAGAGTTCTTTTAAATTCAGTGTTGTATAATGCTACATCTTATCCCACATAGACAGCAGTGCATAGACCTACTTTGGAGTAATTCTTTTCCTAGCATTTATTGCCTGCTACTCATTAAATTTTATTTTATAAAGGCTAATAATTTTTCTGATATTTGCCGTCCCATATGGCAGGTTGAATTATTTTCCTAACTCAAAACAGTTGAAATCCTGTGACCTCAAAACATAACTGAAATGCCCAGGAAGTAAAGCTGGGAAGATCACTCATTGGTGATCTAGCAGAATCACACAAGAAATTCGTTTTATCTATAATAATTGTCATTCCATCCTGACACATCTTCTTTCATGAGAGGTCAGGCTTTCTCAAGTGTCAACTACTTAATTCTTGGATGTCCCCCAAAAAATTACTTGAATATTTTACCACTTTAATAAACTGATGTCTAGCAGTTTATTGGATGCCACAAATGTTTTCTTTTGTAAAAAAGAGCAACACAATCAATGGCACTGCACTATTCTGGTACTCATGCCAGTCCATTATAGTCCCATCTGTTAGCTGACAGTGTTACAGTAACACTCAATTCAAATGTTGAAGGCAAACACATCAAACAAGAAAAAAATTCTTGTTTTACTTTCCTTTCAGGTGGTGCCACGGTTTCCACCAGGGTTGAGATTTTCAAGCTGTCCTGCAGACCTCCTGCCTTTGTGATCAGTGCTGTTCTGAACTGGCTGGGAGTGTTTGTGATCGGCACCACCTTCCCCTTCATCGTGGTGAGTGCCCCTGCCCAGGGTGTGCAGCTCCAGGCACAGCAGCAGTGACGATGCTCTGTCAGCCTGGAGTGCTCCTGGCACCTGCTCCCCACGTCCACTTCTGCAACTGAAGGGCCCTGATTGGCCCAAGATATTCATTCTGACTGAAATATTTGTCCAAGGTCAAAATGGAAAGAATTCCTTATCAAATTCAAAATACTTTGGGTGATGCCTTGAGAGGCTGCCTAGAACAGAGGCTAGGCAGAGTTAAAAGAATTAAGTAGGAGTTTATTGAAGGCTTCAAAGGCTACACCCTGGGCAGTGCAAAGCCTCACAGAGGCCACAGCCAAGGTGGACGATGTCCCGAGTTTCTCAGACAGAAACCAGTTTGGTCTCTCTGTGTATCAGAAGTGAAATGTCCAGTTACAGCTCCAGGTGATGGAGTCATGTTCCCCCGGTTCCCTCCACCCCGATTCACTTTTGTTTGTACTTTTCGGACCTGAGGCCGTGTTGATGGCCTTGGCTCCCAGGCCTGGAAGGATTGTTTGGTCTGACCAAAATGTGAAGAGAGCCAACTACCATTCTATACAGAATCCAGAGTTATACACTAATGCAGTGCAGGAGCTGAAAAATAGAAAAGCTAAAACTTAAGGCATCATGGGACCCAAATACAAAAAATGTGCCAAGAAAATGACTAAAGCAAAGATATGCTCATCTTGCTCTCTTTCTCACTTTGTTCTTCCCTGCAGGAAAGACTCAAGCACTTCTGCTTCCTCATCTTTATGGTGGTACTTTTCACTTCAGGGATAATTATCCACCTGTTCCTTCCAGAAACAAAAGGGAAATCAATCATGGAAATCACAGAAGAATTCAATAAGCTAAACTTTAAAAACAAGCGTGTTCCAGAAACTCCAAATCATGTCACACAGGATTATGCCTTCTGCACCAGGCTTTGACTGACTGTAAGGGGGAATCAGGTTTTTTGAAAAATGTAGGAAAAAGAAAGACATTTTCCATTTTCTGACTATAAAGTTGCTCCAAATGGACTGTCAGCTTTCCTATCTGTCACTTACAAGGCTCCCATTTTGCCAAACCAGCTTCTTTCTCAAGCACTCCACTCTGGGCAGCTCAGAAAAGGGATAAGGACTGATATTAACAGGATAGACTTGTGTGAATCATGAGCATTTTGGCTTAATGTGCTGATGTGTAAATCTCTTCTTAACAGAGCAACTTATACACACTGAAACGACACGTGTAGAATTTATAAACACTCTGCTGACCACAGAGAAAGGAAAGACCTGTGATCCTCTCTCTATGATTTCTGAGTATGTTTTTACAGCACTGAAATGAGAACAGTGAAGTTCTTGGCTTGCTATCTCTGGCTAGTGTTCAATCCAGAACAGATTAAAGAAAAAATTTAGTGGAATAGGAGATAAATTCTTTGTTTCTCTAGGTTCAACTGAATAACCAGACCTTGCCAGGTTCCCATGCACAGTGCCATGTTGTCCTTGTGTAGTGTCTAGTTTGACAGACTTCAACCATTTCAGATTGCCTTTCAGCAGCCACAGAGCTAAAAGGACTGATGGAAAGAATCCAGTCACCATAAACCCCAAGCACCCACAGTCATTTTAGATACTCTGTGCTATCCTGCCCATCACTGCTGTCATCTCAAGTCTGCAGCTCCTCCTCCAGGAGCAGAATTCCCACAGATATCTCAAGGGCTGTGAATCCCACAGCAACTGAACTGCTGCTTTCCTCATGTGACTTTTGGCTCCCTGGAACCTTTTTACCCCAGAAGAACTGCCTCAGACTGGAACTGATTGAATCAGAAACTTTTTTTGAAATATACATGCCCATGGGACTTTTCTTTAGAAGGTGTTGGATGTTCTGTGTTTCCCTCTATAAATGAGAGGCTCACACAGTTGTAGAAGAAATCAATACCATAAGGAAGAACATGAACAAAGCTAAGGTTTACTGTGCAATACACTATACAGTTTAAAGTCCAAACTCTAGCCTTGCACAGTAAAATAAGTGGTTTTACCTCTGCTGTTGCTTTGACTGGCATATTTACTTCAAGTCAAGTTATTCAAAATAAGAATTCAATTGTTCATTTTAACGGCTGCTTATTTTTAATTGCAAATGGTAACCATAATAAAAATGGCAGATTGCCTTGTAATAAAACTTCTGGCATCCACAAACATTTCTTTCCCCACATCATTGTCTCCTCAGGGGGAATGGACTAGAAAAAGCTGTTGGTGTGCATAACCTTCCATGATTGGGGCTTTTCATTTTTCCTGTCTTTAGTACTGAGTGACACTTCAGACACGTCATTAAATATAACTACATAAACAGAACTATATATCTAAGGAACATGAAGTGTCCTAAAGTCAGAAAACTCAATAATTTTGTAGTGTTCCATATGCATGTAGTATGATTGAAAACTACTAGTCATCTGGAGACCAATAAAGATAAGAAATACCAACTTTTTGCAAAACAGAATTCTCTCTTCTTTCTCAGTCATTCTGGAAACACCATTCCATTACAACAACTCCTGAAACCTTTGGAAACAAGAGCAGAGTGGCACTGTGTAGCATTGCTGACAGACCCCAGTGAGTCACTTTTCTGATCTCAGTTATCCATTAGGTGCCATTTAGGGAAGCCTTCCCCACAGGAGCCTCCCCAGGGAGCGGGTGGTGCCCTATGGAACATTGCTGGGACAATGGAGCGGAACAGCCATGTGGGGCACAGGTCAGCCTTGGGCTCTGCTCAGTGGAGCAAGAGCTGTGCCATGGGGACAGCGTGGTCAAGGGATGAAACAGCAAAAGGGATGGTTCAAATACACCTGGGAGGGCACAGGGGCAAAGGGGACAGCAATTCAGGAACACTACACGCACATTTTCTTCCAGAGACATCAGCTGATAGCTAAGATACGTCTCAAATAAAAATTGAGGCAGATATAAAAACTAAAAATATGTCTGTGAACTTCTGTCAGCTGGACACAAAAAATATGGATCAGTATTGAGGCACAGCTTTGGATATGTGCTTCACACATGACTGTAAAACTGCAAGATAAATGAGTAAATGACCTGATGCTGTGAGATTTACTGACCTGAGCACAAATCTGACTAAAGGATATCTATAAAATATCTGCTAACTTCTTTTTATGAAACTGTACATCTAATAAAGGGGGCCTCAGAACAGCTAAGCAGTAACAGCACCCAAACAGTACAGTCACTAATCACCATAAATGCAAAAGACATGACACAGAAAGGGAGTTATGAGAGGAAGTACTACCCAAAGTAAGAATCCTAAATTAAAGTCCAAGAGCAAAAGTGTAAGTTCCAATATGTATAAATACACTAAGTAGATGGTGGGTAAAGTAAAACATGAGATAATACCTGCAACAGGCTGCATTTGAGAAGGAGTGCCCCATGCTGAAATCTACATGTTATTGCCTTTTTGTGTGTCCCCACAGCATCATCTGAGCAAGGCAGATGCCAGCAGCTAACATGGAATTTAGTCCCTTTGTCAGATACACATCATGTTGTTTCAACTTCATATAACTTCACAGAAAAGGAAATTAATTCTTATCATCAAAGGGATACTCTCATTTGTGCTCTAACAACAGCTTATCTGATGGAGAACCTCAACTGAAAAAAAATCCCTCCATGAACTCTCAGCACAAATCAACAGCAAAGTCAAGGTCATGATGAGGCCTGAGAGTGGCAGGAGAAATGGCTGGGTGGTACAATACACTACATTTCAAACATTAGCTAGAGAATCCAGGAATATGCTTTTCATGTGAAATATTTTCTAGCAAATATGACTGCTTGCATTAACTAAACCCTTTATGATTTCTTCATCCTCTCCTTCAATTGAAGTGTAAATGGCAAGTTACAGCTGAGCCATTTACCAACTGAATACATTCAAGATCCTCTTAATTGTGAAATAACTGAAGTTAAAGCCTGAGAATCTTCTCTCAGAAGAAAGAGACATCAGTCCAGCTGTGGAGGTTACAAAACAGCTTCAAAACAACCTTATTTTTCATCGCAGACACAGAAATAAGTACACTGACTAGTGGAAATGCCAGATAAAACTGTGCATGATGAATCTTTCTCTTTAGCAGCAAAGAAAAATCATCTGCTTGGCTGGTCAAGCCTGACGTGCCACGGTAGAATCGTTACATTGAACCCCATTTCAAAATCATGGAGTAGTTCAGTTCCTCCCAGTAATGATTAAGTTATGATGTGCTCCAGTTGCCATCACCTGGAGAGAGGACAGCTCTTTCCTATTACATGTCAAAGTCCTGGAGTTCACTGTCCAAACCCCATCCAAGATGCCCAACAGAGATCTCTGTCTCTAAGTTTCTCACTTATACTGAAGACTGAGAAGGTTATGATGATGGGAATCCTGTTTAAAATTGTCTTCTCAGTCCTCTGTCCTCCTAGCAGAAGACAGAGTTCATGAAGTATATAGGTTCTGCAAGGGACACCATCCTGTTTACTCGGGCTAGACATAACCGTTGGTTGAAATATTTAATCTAACAATCCTAAACTTTGTACGACAGCTGGAATATGTGTAATTAACTCAAAAACCTCTGAAGTAAAATTTAACTTCAGTAACATGGGACTAGTTCACTGCCACTGCTGTTGTATAATGTGAGCATTTGGCTCCTTTAGCAGGGGCCAGCAGTGAGCAGCAGGCACCGGCTCGTCCACGGGAGATGGCTGCCTTCTTCTCCAACCTGGTGAGTACCTGCTCACATCTCCTCAGGCCTCTGAATTACAACAGACAAAGATAACATAATACTAGAGATTCAGGTTCTTTAAAGAGTTTAAATTCCTTTGTTACAGAGACCATCTTTCCCTTCAGTGTTTAAACATCATGAAGAGTAACAGGGCGTGGGGCCATGAAGACCCTGTTGCATTGTCTTTTCTATGCAACAAGATGAAATGAAATGAAATGAAAATCTAACAACACCTCTGGCTCTTCCAGCACTGACTATGACACTTTCTTTTGTCTTCTAAATTACTGAGATACTAAATATTAAGCACTGTGATTACTTCCCAAATTAATGAATATGGTAATGGTACAGCAAAAGGCTAAGAAATCATGACATAAACTTTTAAATTAATTATTTTCTTCACTTCATCAAAAGGTAATTAATATAATCCATTAAAAGTTTCCATAATCTTAAAAAGAGAAGGAGTGATGTGTCTCATCACACACTATGGTTTGGTATACATTGGCTGCTGTTGATTGCAGGCAGGGAAAAGAATTCCCTCTTCCCCACGTCCAGGACTGACACCTTCATCCAGCCAACCTGCCAGATGTTGCCAGCACACAGTGAAGATTGTACTATCAGGAGCATCTTTTCAAACTCCTTTTCCTTCTTGCAAGCAGAGTGATGGATTATCACCCTTACATCCATGTTGTTTGCTCTGACACTGTGGCTGATGGTTGGATTTTGGCAGCAGATTAGAGGGATCTTGAAAAATGTTTGAATTCAAAAGGATCTGAAGTGGACAAAGAGGAAGGACCAGTGTGGCTACAAAGTCTCTGGCCTTGCACAAAACTATAGTAGTGAGAAGCTGATGGAGCATTTTATTTTGCTTTGCAGGTTCAGTTCCAGGGACTACTTCAAATGATCTTAGTGCTGGGAATTGGTGGTAGCTTCCCATATGGGTTCCATATTTCTGTCATCAACTATCCTTCTGTGGTAAGTAGCCATCTCTCTGAGGCTGAAACCACAAAAGTTACAGCCTGAGCCCTCTGTTCTCCCACAAATCCCAAATTTCCTGAGCATTCAGCTGATATGTCTAGGCCTTTTCTTTGGCTAACAGTAACATCACATGTGTAGAGAACTTGTCCTCCTTGAAGGACCTGGACAGCATTTTCTGTTTTAAATAAGCTCTTGCCATGTATTGCACAAGCCTCCAAAGGAGGGCACACAGTGAGCTCTCAGCATGCTCACCAGGAACCTTCCTGACTGATGCAGACTTGAAGAATTTGCAATGTCATCTCAATGTACTTGTTTTATAAAAAAAGTCTCAAAATAAGCCTAATATGAGAACCAGTGGCTTGACCTGAAGTACAACAGCCAAATGTGAAGGGATCTTACACCCATTATCCAGGCAAATCTCTTTTTATTTTTCAGCACATCAGGAAGTTCATTAATGAAACCTGGATAGATCGATATGGCTCTCCCCTCCATCCTGAGACAATCATGCTGCTGTGGTCCTTCATTGTGTCTGTTTATGGGATGGGAGGATTCCTGGGAAGCCTCTGCTGTGGCTACCTGACTACAAAATACAGGAAGTAAGTGCTTCTTGTAACAGCTCAAGAGTCAGAAAGTACAGGGAAATACCAAGGTGGACAAATCAGTCCTTTCTTTTTGGTTGAAGCAGCCCTGTTGAAGAGAATTGGTTTTCTGGCACATTCACTTTTTCCAAGCACCCTTGTGTCCTATTTATCTGCCCTCCTCAGGGAACTGTGTTCTGTAAGGGCTGCAGCCATCATCACAGCACCAGATCAGTGCCTCTGGGGGTAGTGGCATGGGATCACATTCTCTTCAAGGTCCCCTACCACTCTCATAAAGATCTCCCAAGCTTTACAAACTCCAATAAAGGAGCCGTGTGTCTTGTGTTGTAGCACATTATATGCAGTTACTCAAACACCTGGAAAATTTCCTTTTGTGACAAAGAAAATCAGACTTCCATTTAAACACAATCATTTTGGGGTGGTGACATTACATTAAATATTCAGATCTACTTTAGTGAAAATATGGAGAGAGAAGAAAAAGAAATTGGTTGTAATTTCACTTTAAAGACATAATCAGCACCAAAACAAATGTCCAAGAGACATCTCTGTTCTTGGCAATCCATTTTACTGAAATTCCAAACTATCTTTGCCACTGGATGGATGGTGGCAAAGCAGAAGGAAGGATTCCTCACCAGTCTGGTCTGTTCTTGGTGCCTTGTGTGTAACACCACTAATTTCATTTGCAGAGAAATTGGCAAACATATCTTCTTGGTGTGACCCACTTAAAGATCTGCTCCACAACACACTGATCCAGGGGCCCCTCATTTGGGTCTCAACAAACCATCTTAGCCTGCCTGCAATTCTGTTCTTTCCTAACAGGTAAGTGCCCCCAAGAAATTTCTTGTGGGACACTGCCTCATCCCACACGCTGAGAGTCTCCCAAGACTGGAAACAAGATCATGTACCTCTCCCATGGGTTATTTAACACGTGGTAGCCCTAATTGCTGAATCACAGCCTGAACACAGAGTCCCTGTGCTCCTTAATGTGTGCAAGGGGGCTCTTGTCTAACAAGTGTCACAGCAAAACATCCGAGTGCAGAAGACTTTGAGACACCAGGGTGGTGAACACGCCAGGCTGTGATTCTCGCAGAGAGACTTTTGAAATGAAATATGCCTCTAAAAGACTCTGTCTGCCACCTCAGATCATGCATTTAGCCAAGAGTGTCCTTAGTATGAGCAATTCTAGGATGGGACCTGTGGACTCAGACTATTTCTGGGGAACAACCTGACTTTTTATAAAGACTTATAGCCATTTAAAAATCTTGGTGACAAACTGGGGCAGTCCTTCAATCTTTTTCCCTACTTGTACTGTGGAAATGCTGAAAAAGAATTCCAACTGTTTAAATTCTAACCTAAAAAATATTATTAATTCAAATCCAAAAGATCCTCAGATTTTAGAGAACCATTTTGACTATCCTAAATCGAAATTATTTCAGCCATTCCTCAAAACAGTAGGAATGGCTGTACCATGCTTCCTGTCACAGCAAGAGTAGTCAAAAGAGTACAAGAAGTTCTCATTTCACACTAAATTCTCAAGGTCTTTTTTTTTTTTTTTCTCCCAGGAAAAAGTGCCAGATGTTCACCAACCTGATCATGTTGGTAGCTGCACTTTTCATGGCCCTCAGTAAAACAGCCAAATCCTTCGAGATGATTCTGGTTGGGCGTTTTCTCTATGGCATTGGCTCAGGTATGTCACCATGGCCTGCAGGCCCCTGATTTGCTGTCCTGGGGTTGTCCCTACAGCCATCCTCGAAGAATGGTTTTTAAAGCAAACACACCAGGCACTCAACAAAAGTGAAAGACATCGTCATCTTTTGCAAGAAACTGTAATCTAAACACCAGAGTGAATGGAAACAATATAAGAGAGGATGGTCAGAAAGTTAAGCTTTTCTATTTTAACTGTTATTTATCCTCTTGTATGTTCAAGGTTTTTCTCTCAATATACATCCTCAGTATGTAGGAGAGATTTCACCCAAGAAGTTGCGTGGGTTTACCAACTCCACTGTGGCTGTTTTTCTGACCCTGGGAAAACTCACAGGACAGGTTGTTGGACTACGGTAAATTCTCCAATTTTTCTATCAGGTTACACTAAAAGTAGAAATGTTTCTATAACTTTACTCTCTCAGCTAGTTAGTGACTGAGAAACACTCCCCTATTCCCCAAAACATGCTTTAGCTTATGCCAGAAGAAAAATATTGATGGTATTTGAGGGAAATATAGTTTTAAATATAGAAGGTAGAAAAATACTTACTCATAATCTGTTTTCTTCTTATTTTCACACTCTCTCTACTAGGAGATTTCTGCTTCAAAATTCAGTGTACTTACATGAAAAGTCTTAGCAAGATGTTTTGCTCTTGTGGCCAAGCAGTGGTCAAATGGGTTTCATCAGTTCTCTAGACATTATACTGGGTTCCAATGATATTCGGAAAGATTTTCAAAATATCAGATAATCTCTTTAAAATAAATTGTCAGAAATAAAAATGGCCAAATTTGTGAAGTTTGCAAAATTCAAATTCAGGGGTTAACTCCAGTGAACCTTTGAATGGAATCTGAGCAATCTTTATCACAGAAAAACTTCCTGAACGTTCATTCCATTATTTCAGCATAATTTTGTTTCACATACACTTTCCAGGGAGATTTTAGGAAGCGAAGCCTTGTGGCCATGGTTGTTAGCATCTAGTGGACTTTCAGCATTGGTTCAACTGGTTACCCTCCCATTTTTCCCTGATTCACCATCCTACCTCCTGATACAGAAGGGTAATGAGGAAGCCTGCAGGAAAGGTAGAGTGTCTGCTTTCCTCACTTACTTCCCTTCACCTGCTCTGTCCCAGTGAGAGCCTCTGCAGAGGATGAGGCAGGGCTGAGCTGTGCTGCACAGGGCAGGGCCATGGAGCACAGGCAGTTTCACATACCACAGCTGAAGTACCCATGGCAATGTCTATATTAACCTGGGCTCACCCAGCCTCACTCAGTCCATGAAGACAAGAAACGCAGATGTCTGTCAGCAGGTCTAACATTTCCCACCTTGATGGGCACTACTTTATTTCTTTAAAGGAAATGGTTCAGGCACCTGTCCTTTTTTGTGTCATTAAAAAAAAAAACCAACCCTACTAAAATGTTTATTTTGTTTACAGTTAAGTAAACTCCACATTAGAAAGCTGTGCTATACTGACAACCAGACAGGCAAAATCCTTCCAATTGCCCACTGCCCCTGCAGCAACCAGATGGCAGAAGCAGCACCAGCACAACCACCTCCTCCAATGGACAGGCAGCCTAAAGGGTTTAATGCAACCACTCCTGCTGCAGCTATCCTGGTAGGATAATCCACTTCCCTCTTTCTCCCCTCCAGCCATCAGGAAGCTCTGGGGGGAAGGAGACCACCAAGCAGAAATTGATGACATTATGAAGGAGAAGGGTGCAATGGCCAGCACGAAAACCTTGCGTGTCCTCGAAGTAATAAGGGAGCGATCTTTGCGCTGGCAGGTTTACATTTTGATGACTGTCATGACCACGTTGCAGCTCTGTGGAATCAATGCAGTTGAGTGCTCTCTTTATCCCCAGGACCAGCGTTACAAACCCCTCAAAGCCAATGTCATTAAACCAGCCTAGAATTGTATCTCAAAGGCAACACTTTATTTCACAGGTTAATTTTCTCTTTGCATTTTTCAGATATACTTCTATTCTTTTGAAGTATTCCACACAGCCAAGTTTGAAGAATACCTTATCCCATACGTGTCCCTGGGAGTTGGGTTGTGTGAGTGCTTATCCTCTATACTGTGTGTAAGTCTTTTCAGATTTGAGTTTGAAGGAAAATTTTAATGTGGTCAACAACTGTGCTTTTCCTTTCTTATAACTGGGCTCTGGGAAATTTTGCATAACCTAAGCCACGTCTTCCTGCTTCTGCAAAACCACAGGCATGGTACAAAGAAGTTGTTTTCCCAAAGTATTTGCATGAGTGTGTGTCTTTAGACTCTCTTCTTTTTTCAAAATAATAACTTTCTGATGTTCTGGATTAGATGTGTGTGTGCACAATTTGATATATGACATCATGCAAGAGAGGGAATGGTCTAATAACTTAGGACTGACTGATAAACAGCATAATTAATAATGAATTAGTTTTGAAGAAACTAATCAAATTCATTAGGAACTAAGAGACCATCAAATGACACTGATTTATGGCTATTATTTAGACAAGTCTTCTGCACAGAACACATGGAGAGAGGAGGAATTCTTTCCTTTGAGAACTGTGGTTTGGGATCCATGTTTTCTGCTTTCCAGAGCACCCTCATAGACCGTTTTGGGCGGAAGGTGCTGCTCTGGGGTGGATACTCACTGATGTGCTCTGTGCTGGCGCTGCTCACCATGACCCTGTCACTGCAGGTAAGGAGGCAGCAGCCTTCTGGCCACTTCCCCAGCCCACCTTTCTGCTCTTAACTTGCAGGAGATGTATAAAAACTGCAGCCAGTGGCAGGAAATACAGAGCTCTACTGTTCTGTCGTGTGTCTAATGGTTTGATATCGCTGGTTTCTCACTTTTAGCATCGATTTTTCTGGATGCATTACTTCAGTGTTATCTTGATCTTTCTGTTCGTTGTCTTCTATGGAATTGGACCATGTGAGTACATCAGTAGTTATGCTGGGAGGAAATTTGGTATTGTATTGGCTGGCAACACAACTGGCAGAGGAAGAACAGGCCTTGCTAAAAAGTTCTTGAAATTGAGGAGGGAAGGGCAGTCACGTACAAGAGGGAGACAGGAAAAGGATACAGACACCTCAAATTTCATTGCTGATCAGATGATTGAAATAATTTAGAACAGTATCATCTTCTCCAGAGGTTGTGAGATAGAAATTTCAAAGTAATTTCTAAATTAATCAGCAAAAACCAGGATTCTAGGCATTGCCAGGTATGTCATAGTAATCATCTTCAATAACTTAACAAGTTAAGCTTATGCCTAGCAACATGCCCCAGGTGGAAGTGGCCACTGGAGCCAAAAGGGAGGCTGGCTTTATAAACCACTGCACCAGTAACAGCAACCAGTTCAATATGGAGCTGCACAGATCCACTGATACCAGAAAAAGGATTCCAGTACATACAAGAGGAACTTAAATTAATTGCTGGATTCCATTTATGGAATCAAGGTCTTTCACCCTCATAGCAGAGGGTGTCAACAGGTCACCTATTCTGCCTGTCTGTCATCTCTGCCACCGCCATTGGGAGGAGCTTCAGCAGAAGCAAGGAAACAAACAAACCTGGTGTGTGTTTGGCTTTGCTTTTTCAGCTGGAGCCACCATATCTGTGATGGTTGAAATCTTCAGCCAGTCATACAGACCATCAGCCTTTCTGATTGTTGGCTGCATCAACTGGATGGGACTGTTCGTTCTTGGGATGATTTTTCCAGTAATTGTTGTAAGTGGCTCTCACAGGATCCCTCTTTCCAAGCTATTTCCAAATGCTGACAAGGGGCAAATAATAGCAATAAATTGCAATGACATACAAAGCTCAGTGCTCTGTCCAACACCAAACCTGCTCAGAAATTCCCCAGGCTTCTCAAGGAGCAGCAAACGGGCTCAGGTCAGACGTGGCCAGTGGAAACTTCTGGTTTGATACCTGTCCTGGATTGTGT
This sequence comes from Cyanoderma ruficeps, assembly GCA_008694505.1. NCBI lineage: Eukaryota > Metazoa > Chordata > Aves > Passeriformes > Timaliidae > Cyanoderma > Cyanoderma ruficeps. Next base: position 11,662,334 of record VZDJ01000174.1, on the reverse strand, counting down.
ATTGAGCACACCTTTGAATTTGAGCTTCTAAGACACAGGCTTGCACTAAAGGGCAGAGAAATAGAAATGAGTTTCTTATTTTCCTTACATTGTCTTTCATCTCTGCTTGCAGGATAACCTTGGACCCTTCTGCTTCCTTATCTTTTTGGGTATCCTTGCTTTATCAGCAATTTTCATCTACCTGTATCTTCCTGAGACTAAGGGAAAGTCAATCATGGAAATAAAAGCAGAATTCAACAAGCTGAACTTTGGGAAAAAAGAAACCTCTGTCACTGAAAATAACTTTCCTAAGGAACAGTTGTCTTGCACCAAGCTCTGAATGTTCAGAGAAAAAAATTGCATCTCTTAAAAAAGACAGGAAATAGTGTTGCAATAGAACTAAGAAGGAAACATTAAAAACAGACTGCAAGCTCTTCTGTCTCATTTATTTTTTCCTTTTTAAGATAGATATGAAACCCATTATTCTAGAGTAACATTAAGTACCTCATAAGCAGGAACCTGCTAGCAAACAGCTCAGAGAAGAGTATCAGAAATACAAAAGAACAAGTGAAATATTTCAAGAAGATGAACCAAGGTGAAGAATGATTAAGAAAGATCAATGACCAATAGTCATGAGGCTGAGGAAATACAGAAGTCCAAAATGTTTGGCTGACAGACATGCAGAGGAAAAGCTAAATACATGGTTTAGGGTGACCTAAGCAGGCACAAATTAAAAACTTAACACCTCAAATTCAGAAAACAGGTTTCAGCATGACAAAAAGTAAATGTATTGAAAGTGAAATTTGCTGCTCAACAGTCCTGGAGATGCAATGGAAATTTCAGTGGAAAACATCCTGGTAACTCTAGGCAGGGAGAAGGACCTGCTAAACTAAGATATTCTTGCTTTCAAAAGAAGTAAAATGGCTGCTAAAAAATAAAACACTCTGGAGAGCATCTCTAGTGTCTAAGGAGCTGATTTTCAACCTGGTGCATCAGCTTCTGGGAATTACATCAGATGTTTTCACAGAAGAAGAGTTTGCTTTGGAAGTGTTTTTCTTGTTATGTAAGCAAACCGGGAATAACGACTGATTATTGTACCCAGCAGTAAAAATAGGTTGTGAAGTTCATTGGCAATAGTCTAAGTTTTTCCAAGTGACCAATTACAAGTATAGGATGACTTGTAACTAAACACTTTGGATCATGCCACCTGCTTTCCTCGAACCGCTGAAGAAAAAAATCAATATTACAAACTACATCTCCTCTCCTTACAGATGGAGGTGTCACTTGGTTTGTTTTTAACACTTTGGCTTGGGAAACATACCCTGAAAAGGCTTTTTGTGAACCAGATTTTGTTTCTGTGTTTTTTTAGGGTTTTCATTATTTTCAGAATGCATACAGGAAACACAGTCCACAAACATGGGCTGTAAATGAACACTGACACAGTAATTTCATCTCCTGACTTCTTATTTGCTGGCTCTTTACAGCAAGGGTGCTACAGTGATGGAACTAACTTAAAATCAACATACACCACACATGGAATGGATAGGGTGGGAAGGGACCTTAAAGATCACCTAATTCCATCCCCCTGCCATGGGATGGAATGGCGCCATGGGCAGGGATGCCACCATTTAAGTCAGGTTGCTCAGGGCCCAGTCAACCTGACCTTGAACACAATCAGCTTCAGCACGTTCATACAGAAGTTTTCACCATTAAAAAGTATTTGCTTCAGTTGCACCATTTAATACAAACATTTAGTACAAGCTATAGAAAGCTCTCCCTCTTGTCTGCTGCCTGGAGAAAATGGAGTGATTAGAAAAGCTCTTAACTCAGAAACTACTGGGCATAAAGACACCCATCACTTCTAACATGCAGAGATCATCAAACCATTTCTTTTATCCCCATCAGCATTTTCAACCTGCTTTCCCCACACATCTCACTGTGAACAGTAAATGCCATATGATCCCTCTAAATCACTTCTCTCGTGTATGGCTCTTCTAGGCAGCAGTGAGAACTGATCACAGCCTTGCCACACACTCCCTCCACTCTGGATAAAAGCTGCTCATGTCAGAAAGCCTGTGGATTTCCTATCTCTCAGGAGTTATGACTGTTATGGAACTATTTGCACAACAAAGGAGCAAGTTGAAAACAGGCCTTGTCTGAGCATGTAGAATCCATCACCACAGCGGAAAACCAAGACCCTGGTTTTAAGGCATCTTTGTCCTGAGTTAGTCATGGTTCAGGAAAGGTCTGCACAGCATGTGTCACTGCGGGTTTTTTGTTATGGTTTATTCCATGGAGAGAGTTTCAGACCTCACAACTGAATCATTCATCCAATTTTTAAAAAATAATTACTAGACTTGCATAAAGAGGTGCATTACAACCTACACTGAGTCTCTGAAACCCTCACTTGTTCACTGGTTTCATGGCTGGGCTGTATCCAAAAGTGAGGCGTGATTTTGGATGCTTTGGTTTCCAGAGTGCAAAAGCTGGGTTCCTTTGCAGGCCAGTGCATTATTGGCTGTCTGCAGATGGCACATTCAGCCTCACCTCTCCTGAGACACTCCCACACCTCCCAATGCACCTGCTGCAGGTGTCTCTGACTATTTAGAGGCTCCTGAGGTGCTTACTGGCACAGTGGGCTGAGCCAGCTCGTGGGTGAGTTAGAAATAAAGCTGAGAATGAGGCGAGTTGAGAAGAAACCTGCTTGTGAACCAAAGGTGCCTAAATTCATTGTTAACACAAATATAAACAAGGATAAAATTCCAGAATGTTTTGCAGGGGAGCTCACCCAACAGTTATCAAAAGCATTGGGCAAACCAGCACAGGTAAGTCCATTTACTGAAATGTTTTCCATCTTAATCAGCTGTACCTATGCAATGAGCTGTTCCTTAGTGATAGCCTTGATAAATTAATTTAGCTAATGACTCACCAGTATTTGCAGTCTTTTCTCTGGGAGAATATCAAATACTTGTTCACTGTAACTTAGTTTTATTGAGGTCTCAAAACCCTGGAGCATTCAAACTAGCTTTATGTAGGACGATATTGCACGTAGTTATCTGTGTACATGAAGACACTGGATGTGTGTGGGCACTATCCACAGGTACCTGTGAATACCTCTCTGACTGAAAAGCAAACCTCACCCTCCACTTCCTTGCTGACTCCTGTTGAATAAGTGCCTGCTATTTGCCACCAAATTGCCTGTAGCCTAGTGGTTACAGTTGAAGTAAAAAAATTATTTATTCAGCTTGCTTGGACATCTGGCAAAAATATCTGTGTGTCATCCTGCTATTTGTAGTCAAAATACCAGAGTAGAAGCTGCCTGCTGGTTTCACTACCAAACTGGAGGGCTTTTACCTGCCAAAACATATGGCAATATGCTACTGAGGTGAAGTCCTGAAATACTGCTGTTGAGGGTCTTATAAGGATTTATAAGGTTATTATTTTCTTAATACTGACTGGTCACTAGTCACTGTATCAGTTGCTTACTCAAGATTGTTGAATATGAAAAACTAAAAGAAAACTTCTCTACAGAGCTGTAAATTTCATAACATGAGCTGGACCTCAGTTGCTGTAGTAGCAGTAACTTCAGTGAATTAGCTGTGGATCTGTAGCTGCTTCTTTAAGCCCATTTCTGCATATTCACGAGCCCATCTTCAGAAAATGTTTATTTTGCTTTGGGAGTGATGCTTTGAAACTGCACAAAGAATGAAGTTTTGGTGCCTACAGAAATGGCTCTGAGGGCTCCCCAGCAAACTTTTCTCTATGCGCTGGGACACCTGAACACATGAAATTCTTATGTAAAATTGATGTGTTCTATCCCTCTTTTAAAAAAAAGACAATTTTTATCAGCCTAGCAAACAAGTACTTGCTGTTTGGGGGGCAAGGGGTGCATAACAGCTTCTGAATATAAAGCTAGAGGCCAGGGCTGGGATGCAGCTGGAACAGGTTTGTGCAGCTGTTGGAAGGGATATGTAATGGGACTTAGAAATATACAGGGAATGACAAAGAGATTTTTCTGAAGAGGACATACAAGCTCTTCGTGACAAAGGAGGCAATAGGAAAGGGAGAGTCTCTTAGTTATAACACAGAAAGAAGGAAAGGATTAGGATGGGCTGGAATGCAGAGCTTTCCTCTCACAGGAAACTGTACCATTTGGGAAAAATAAGGGGTTTTAATCAAATAGGGTTTTTTCCTCCTGGAAGAACTGTTCCAAATATTTTCAAACTGCTCTAAGAAGAAAATAATGCTGATTAATACTTCAACTCGATTTTTCTTTTAATAGTGATAACCTGCTTCCTGGGTAGATGTTAAAGGCATGGATGTACCTACATTTGGCATAAAGTCAAGAGCACATGGTTTCCAGACAGGGGAGAACAGGGCCAAGCAAGTGGTACCTCAGCAGGATCTCCTCGGCTTATCCTGTCCTGCTGTGGTCTGATGCACCTTACACCCAAACAAACTGTAAATGATGGCCAAGACTAATTACCCAGGCAACTCCTGGTACTCAGGCCGGCCTGTTTTACCAAGAGGGTTAATTGCTGCCCAGTTGCAGCGATGCGCTGCTAATAAACGTGGGTAAGAACAGCACAGGAGCAGATGGATGCCAGAGGAACTGATCCCCAGATTCCCCAGGCTGTGGATCTGACACTGTGTATTAGCAGCAAGGAAAATCGTGGGCTGGTCATTAATATTAACATAGATACTTTTTTCTGTTTTTCCTGATATCAAGAACAAAAGCAGGATTAGGCTGTATTTTGTTTAATGAGGGAGATGTTGATTTAGGCCTCTGCTGTGTCAGTTCACATTTACCTCAGCAGGAAAGACTGCAGCGGGAGCCAGTGAGGTGCAAAATCTCTCTGGAACGCACTGCGGCAGCAGTACCACTGCACACCCCCTCGGCCCTGACCTTCCCACACAGGCAAGGAGAGCCTGCTGGCTTGGAGGAGGTGCTGGAGCTCCTGGACCACCTGGACTAGGAAGCCTAAAAGCTGTGGAGTCTTTGTACTGGCCTTTGACACAGCAGTGGATATCCTGAAGTAGAATGCAAATCTAGACAGTAAGATGTCAACGAATGAAAGCCTTGCATATGAAAAACATGTGCTGATTTTCATTGCAGTTTAGGTACACAAATGCTTTCCTAGATTTTTCAAAACGTTTCTTAATATGGGAAAGAAAATAACATTCATTTTCTTCTTCCAACAGTATCTAGCAATACAGATCTCTCCTGATCATGTGATGTCCTTTGGTGGGTCCACAGACCCTTGTGCTTTCTCTACAGCATTGGAAAGATAGGGGAGCAGGAGAACAAGATCCACTCCAAACTGCTTTGTGACCTGCTGAACAAACAGCTGAAAATACCATCTGACAGGTGAGCTCATACGGCAACTTGTCTGACATGACTTTCCACAGATTGCTAAAACTATTCATCCCAGGCTTTGGTGTTTTCTATTATTGTGCTGATTGAAGACGTTAAATGCAACTCCCCAGCTAAAAAGAAAAAAGGAGCCATTGCATGAGCTCTAATGCTGATGTCCAGAAGCTGCAGAATTCCTTGGTTAAAATGATGTAGGTTCAGGCACTGTATGTACCCACAGATATGTGCAAAAGGCCAGGTACAGACACAATAATTTGATCACTAGGAACTCCAGAATGCAAGCAGATGAGGCATTAAAAGGGGCAGGAGGAAGGGAGTGTAGGGCCTGAGAAGAATAAAGCCCCAGGGGAGAGTCTGCAGCATGGCCGTGTGTGCTGGTGCAGGAGCACTCTGACCAGCCTGCAGCACTCTGCTCCCAGCTGTTAACAGTGCCCGTCTTCCCTTGCAGAATCTACCAGCCTCTTTGATATCAGTCCTGGCAACGAAGGCTGGAATAACACCACCTTTGCTTGAGGTGCCCTGGGGAAATCACAGCTTATTCCTGAACCCTTCCCATAGTTTGAGAACTGCAGTTCTAGTCACCTTCTGGCATCTGCCAAAGCCAAAAGGCATTGGTGTCTTAGTTGCTGCTACCCACTGCTGTTTTACATCTTGCCTGCTGCTTAAACAAAAATGCAGCAGAAACCTTATGACTGGGACCTTCTTGTTACTCTGGGAAGGCCTGTATTTGAGATGGAGGGTGCCTTCTCAAAATACACTTAACAGACGCTTTTCTTCTAAAAAAAGTTTAGTCACATATGAAAATGAACACTCCTTTTGCCTTTGCCCTGTTCATGCTCGAGCCAAATTTCAAGAAGAGATAAATGTATCTTGACCTGGTTTCAAGATATATTTAAGTTAATAGATGTGGCTACAAATGTTTCACATGGACCTCCCTTGAAAAGGAGCAAAGACATGATTACCTCTTATTTAAAAGGGATGGATTGCAGCCCAGGTCCTCCTCTTTAGGCCTAACACTGCAGGGATATCTAGCTGAGCAGCAGAAAAACTTGTGCTGTGAGTCTCCCAGGGCTCAGCATAGGCAGAGGGAGTGAGTGGAAAAAACCACTGTTCGCTGCTGTGCCCTCCCCTTTTCATCCATTGAACAATTTGTAGTGACAGCGAAGATTAGAGCACAGCTCAGAATGAGGCAGAGGCACAGCAAGCCACAGTGTGCCATTCCTAGGGACTGAAGTGGTGAATTAATTATGAAAGGAAGTTTTGCATACAAATATTTATTATTTAAGCCCTTGGTCAGATAAGATCATTTGCTTCCAAAGTAAAATAAAAGATTGAGTAGAGATGTTTCCTGAAATTCTAGAGTTAAGCGTATTGTGAGTTTTTTCTGGAAGAGCAAACTTTATCACACCCCTGTTCTGAACCCTATTGTTAACATCCCATTGTGTCCCTACCAAAGCTTTGCTTTGCAGCCACAGACTTTAAGCACAGACCTGCAACTCAAACAACAAAAATGCTTTGTTGGGATAAGAGATGGAAGTTGCTTTGGTGAAAGCTGCTTTCTTAGTCAGGGAGGCAAAAGAGAATTAAATTGCAGATATCTCTCCATTGTGTGGCAGCACAGCCAGTGGCTGCCACTCTGGGCCTGCCGGGGCAAGCACACCAGTGGTGACATTGCTCTCAAGCTTTTCTCCCTGCACAGGTAGAATTCCCCCCCCCCACCTCCATGCAACAAATCTGAGAGGCAGGAAGGTGAGAGCAATAAATGGGGCTATGCAATGGCAGGGAGCTGAGGATATCAAAGGGAGGAAACTCAACCAGTTCTTAGTCGCTGTTCTTAAGCACTGTTAATCACTAGAAAAGGAAGTGCTCCAGTTCTCAGCATTATAATCTGTGCCACTCCAATGCATTCCCGTACGGCACCATCCCTTACTCCTCATTCAGTGCTCTGAGTGTTCACAAATGTAACATGTATGTCTGGACAAGCTTTCTAGCAGCAGCAGTGCAGGATTGCTGTGCGTGAAATGTCTGGGTGGAGAGGGCTCCGGGCCTGATCCTCTTTAGCCTTCCTGTGAGTCATTTGGTGCAGCAGAGCAGCGCTGCCGCCGCCGGGGCAGGCGAGAGTCAGGGTGGGGAGCCGTGCCCTGGCAGCCTACGTGCATCACATCACACAGCCCCGCATACGGCTCGGCTCTGCTGCCTCTCACCTCCCAACAGGTTAATTCCTAAGCCAAACAAAATTCACTTCTGCTTTTTTTCCAGTAGAAAAATATGATGTGGAAATGGAGAGGCTGAGGAGCAATAGGTAGTTTTTAATTTGACTGAAATAGAGAATAATTAATATGGCAGCAAGGCAGACGTTTCTACTTACACCGAGCTAAAGCTGCACACACGGTTAAACTGCTACAAATGTTACTTTATTTTGTAAAAGAAAAAAATTCCCGGAGCCAGGGCAAGTATCCCTTTTTGCAACTGCCAAGCTGAAGCCCATATCCCCCTCTGGCCCTGATCCCGCAGAAACCAGTGGGAGTGCCACAGCGCTAGTATCACATGTGCTGATACCAGGTTACCCAGCGCGCCCGGACTCCGTTCCAGAAACCAGCCGGCAACAAGCCCTCAGAAAATGTTCAGTGGCATAACAAAGCCAAGGAATAACGGCGGAGCGGGACAGCCCTCTGGTCCAAAGCCTGCCGCGGGAGGGCTCCGCACGGCACACCGCAGCCGGACCGCGGAGCTGCTGTGTGCGTGTGTCCCCGCCCCGCTCCCTCCCCTCCCTGCCGGGCGGGGCCGCTTCACGTCCGGGGCGGTCCCGCGCACTAAAAGCGCCGCTGACGCCTCCCCGCTCCACTGTGCAGGTCCCGCCACTCGGTTACTGTTCCGTCGTCGACCCCGCCGCCCCCGCAGCCGCCACCATGCCCATGTTCGCCATCTACACCAATGTCTGCAAGGACGCCGTGCCCGACAGCCTGTTGGGCGACCTCACCCAGCAGCTGGCCAAGGCCACTGGCAAGCCCGCGCAGGTGAGGGCGGGCGGCGGGGCCGGCCCGCGCCGGGAGCGGGGCGAGCACGTGCGCGGCGGAGCTCGGCGGGAGGGGCGGCGGCGGAGCGGCCCCGGGGCATCTCCGCGGCATCTCCGCTCCCTCGGCCCCTGGGGCATCTCCGCTCCCTCGGCCGCCGGGGCGGGCGGGCCGCGGCCGCTGAGGGAGCAGCTGCGGCACAACGCGGCGGCGGCCCCGCTGCTCCGGGGGAAGGAGCCCGTCCCACCCCGCGGCACCGCGTCTCCCCTGCCTGAGGCAGCAGCCGGGCCTGCAGGAGCGCGGCGCTCACGTAGCCGGGGATGTGCTGCGCCTGTGCCGGCGGTCGCGATTCGAGCAGCGGAGCTGCGCAGTGGCACGGACCCTCCCGGGCAGAGGCTCGGATAGATCGAGCGCTCCGGGCGGCTCCCCGTGGTTCGGCCATCCTACACGGCCCCTCTTGGGCCAGACCGCAGCAGCCCCAGGAGCCGGAGCCCGATAAGACGAAATCGCTGCCCGGCTCTGCGGCAGGCCCGGCGTCTCGGTCCGTGATTTGGGGATGTGAGCTCTGGCACGCAGGCACCGCTTTTGGGCCTTTATCTCGCTCCGCCCCGCGCGGTGGCGAGGCTGTGGCGAGCAGGAGTGCCTCCCTCGCCGGCGGCTTTGTGCACACATAACTGCGTTCCTAACGCTGAGGGCAGGCCGAGGGTCCCCGCAAGCCCCCCAGGCCCTGAGCCTCCCCTGGGCGTAGGAAGTGCGCAGAGGCCAGCACTGGAGAGCTGCCCGACCCCAATACAACTGCCCCCTTCAGAGTTGGTACCTAAAGCCAGTTTTCTTCAGGAAAGGGCAGTTCAGACAGCCTGTAACGGAGTATTTCCTTCCCACAGTATATAGCTGTGCACATCATACCTGACCAGATGATGTCCTTTGGGGGCTCCACTGATCCCTGCGCGCTCTGCAGCCTCTACAGCATCGGCAAAATCGGAGGGCAGCAGAACAAGACTTACACCAAGATGCTGTGTGATCTGATCTCAAAGCACTTGCACGTATCTGCAGACAGGTAAGGCAGGGACACAGTTTAACCGTATTTGTCTGGCTTTCTGAAACAGCTTTGAAAAGTCTGTTTAAAATTTTTAAAAAGCCAGGAGTAAGTCCATGTGTTTTGGAAAATACCAAGTAATTGCTTGCAGCACTTTCACATTCACATAAGAATTCGGTGCCTGCCTCTTTCCCTGGAGAGTCCTCTGTTCAATGGCTTTCTGCTCTGAGAGTAGGGAAAAACACCAGAGCACTGACAAGTTGCCCAGCGTGTCTTCTGCCTCTGAGGTGTGATGTCTTGTCCTCTGGGGAAGCAAGGCTGAAAGCACGAGTAAGAAGCAGTAACAAGCAGGAGTTGGGAGACAAAAGTAGGAGCCAGCAAGCTGTGAACAGCTCCCTTGCAGGCTGCAGAGTTTTGGAGAGTGTGTGTGCAGCTGTGAAGGATGGGAAGAACCTGGTGCCATGAGGGTTGAAGGGAGACACACAGAGCCAGACCTGAGGGCCTGCTTAACTCTCCAAGGCTGCCAGTCTGTGTGACACTGTGAGGGACTGCAGCACTCAGAAACAAAAGGGGCTGATCTCTCTTGACAGGCTGCTAAACAAAAGCTGTCCGGTGTCTGGACAGTCTCTGACTGCAGAAAAATTTCTATTTTAAAAAGAAAAAAAAAAAGGTACAATTTTGAGAATTGAGAAATACTGACTGTTTGGACACTCCACCAGATTTTTGGTAAAGATGAAGCTTGATGTTTTTTCAAGCAGAAGAATGGGAAGCACTGTCCCCTTGTGTTGTCCTGACATATAAATGAGTTAATAAGACTTGTTATTTCCTCCTGTGCCTCTTCTGCAGGGTCTACATCAACTACTTCGACATGAATGCTGCCAACGTGGGCTGGAACGGTTCCACCTTTGCGTAGAGCTGTCCTGTCTGTCTGAAGAGGCTGTTCCTGGACCTCCCCTCACCTTGCCCTGTAGCAGAGACCACAGCACAAATGGCCCCGTGTTGCACTTTGTGCACTCTCACAGATTGATGGCTCCTTGCTAGTGTGTTTAAATATTGCTGCTTCAACATTCCTCTGTTTTCTCTGTGTAGAAAACAAATAAAGATTTAGAAGTAAGCTGTGTGGTGTAGGCTTTGGCAGGTTGGGGATGGAGTTGGGCAATTGCTAACATGTCTGTTTCGCTCTGATCCTGAAGTAAACAAAAGGAATGTTTTGGGTTTGCCCGTGTGTCTTAGACACAGTAGTTCACACTATGATGGTGGTGGTGCCTGGGGCTGGTTTCTGACAGCAGTCCAGTGATTTTTACCTTGCTGTAGGTAAGGCTGTAGGTGTGTTCAGGGCTGCTTGTTGCTCTGAGGTATGTTTTTAGATTGTATCTGCTATTGCTGCAGTCCTTGGACCAGCCCTGTGCCAGCTGCTTCAGGGCAGCTTTCCTCCAAGGATGTGCCACCTGTGTGCCGTCAAACTAGCAAGGAAGGAGTGCTTTTGCTCACTGAGGGGAAATGCTGTTATCCACATTGCTTACACTGCCTGCTCCTGGCAGCAGGGGTGGCGGTCAGTGCCGTGGAAGCTCTGCAGGGGCCTGCAGCACTGTGGGGAGTTTCAGTCTGCTGTGCCAGCCTGTCCCAGCTGGTGCTGTGCCCTGTCCCGTCGTGTCCTGCACTGGTGCTGTCCCAGCGTGTCCCACACTGATGCTGTGCCCTGTCCCAACATGTCCTGCACTGATGCTGTGCTGTGCCCGCCCATCCCTGGCTGGTGCTGTGCCCTGTCCCTGGCCGGAGCTGTGCTCTGTCCCAGCCTGTCCCTGGCTGGTGCTGTGCCCTGTCCCTGGCTGGTGCTGTGCCCTGTCCCTGGCTGGTGCCGTGCCCTGTCCCAGCCTGTCTCTGGCTNCTGTCCCAGCCTGTCTCTGCCTGGCGCTGTGCTCTGTGCCGCCCTGAGTCTCCCCGGGCTGCGGTTCCCGTCTCTCCCCTCAGGGTCCCCGTTGGGCGCGCGCGCGGCGCTGCCTCCCCCGGCCGGCAGGGGGCGCGCTCGCCCCGCGCCTTCTGGCGGTCTCCGCCGCGGCCTCGCGTGGCGCGATGACGTCATCCCGGTGCGCCGGCGTGGCGCGGCGTGGTCATGGCGCTGTTCTGCATCCGCAGGTACCGCGGGCACGGTCCCGCTCCCGCTCCCTGCTCCTGACCTGCTCCTGTTCTCCTTCTACACCCGGACCCTGCCCTTGTCCCGGGCGCTGCCTCAGCCCCGGGCTCGGGTTGAAGCTGTCTGTCCGGAGGTCTGTGCGGGGGGGCGGCTCGTGGCTGAGGAGGTTTGTCTGGGCTGTTTCAGGTACGCCGGGGAGGACGAGCAGGAGGAGGATGCTGAGGCGGAGGACCGGGCGCGGGTCCTGCTGGAGCGGCTGCAGCAGCAGGCGAGGGCCCGGCAGCTGAAGAAGCAGCGAGAGGCGCAGCCCCAGGGTAGCGAAGGGCCGGGGGGCGCGGGGCTGAGCCCCGGGGGGGAGCCCGGCGAAGGAAAGGGAAAGAGGAAGGCGGAGAGTGAAGAGCAGCCCAGTGCGCACAGACACAAGAAGCTAAAGACAAAACAACAGCCACGCAGCCCTTCGGAAGGAAGGGCTGGTGCTGAAGAGGCAGCAGATGGCAGCAGCCCCACAAAGAAGAAGAAAGCAAATAGAAGAAAATCTAAAGTGCAGCGAGAGAGGACTGAAGCAGGTGCGGGTAAAGTGAGGCTGTAGGACTTCAGTTCATTGTGGTTGACAGTTTCCACAGGAAAGTGGACACGAGTTGCTCTTTGAGTACCTTGCCCAGTTTACCTGATTTTGTTTTCGTCTCCTCAGTAAGTTCCCAGTTTATTTTCTTTAAGGGAAGGTCCTGTATTGTGAACTTGGAGCATCAGTTTAGTGTCAGGGGAGGAGGGAAGCACGTCACATCACCTCAGTCTTGTTGTGTCTATATCAGCAAAGAAATGTTTGACCTCTGCACTTGGATTTAGGAAAGAAAAGCTTGCAAGTTGTTGCTTAAGTCCTGTGTTGTAATATTGCCAAATCCCTTTTCTGTGGCGTGCTCTGACCTGTAGCTTTGTATCGCTGTTACCCAAATTGCAGATTCTGAAGAAGACATCAAACAGCAGGAAAACAGGGACAACTTCAAAAACAAGTCAAATAAAAGGAAGAAGGCAGATGGGGAAACACAAGGAGACGAAAAAGGGAAGAAAGAGAGCAGTGAGAAAGCTGAAGAAAATCAAACTACAAAGGAGGAGCTGCCCTTAGTAGCCTCAGGGGAAGAGGCAAATTGTCCACCCTCCAGTATGATGATTCTCGGAGACTACGATGCAAAACCAGTGCAGAAGGTAACCAGCTTGGCTGAGTTTTGGTGATGCTTAGGAAAAGAATGCTTCTTACAAGTTTATTTTACTCATGGTATTGCCATAATCTCCTTTCCCTCACCTCAGGTCCAGCCCTTCTTACCACAGTGGCTTGCTCAACCCAAACGGGTGCAGAAACGCATCAAAGATAATCTGTGTCCAATCAGTGATGTCCCAGGAATCCATCCCAGGCTGCTGAAAAAGCTGCAAATGAATGGGATAGAGTCCTTTTTTCCAGGTGCCTTGATAGTGCTTCTGTTTCTTTCTAAAGGGACTTAAAGAGTTCTGGTACTGTATATTTTATGTAGGCAGTGAAGTAAAATACAGGACAAAATGTAATGCATGGAAGTGATTGTAGCAGATTTAACTTTTCTTTCTCAAAGCTTTGTCTAGGCTGAGTAAAAGTCTGTTACCTACTCATAAATACAGCTTGGATTGATGGCTCAGAGCTGCCCAAAGAGGGAAGTCTTACTTGTTTTCCTTGTTGTGGAAGCTTTAGCTCCTTAATTTCCACCAACTGCTGCTGATCAGAGCTTTCTGGGAGCTCAATCAGCTCAGTAAAGCACCAGAAAAACATCCAAACAAAGATATATGTTTGTTTTCCATTATTTTGCCACTTTTGCAAACAAGTACAGTAAATGCTGGCTGCTAAATCAGAGGAAAGGACAGCTGGGTGCAAGGACAAGGATGGGGGGTGACCTTAGCCCAGCTGGGCCTGGGGACTTAGGCCGTGTCAGAGGCCCATCAAGGTTATGCTGGGAAGCCAGCACACGTTTTCTCATTTCAAAAATGCTTTTGTATAACATTTTCAGTTGTTGGTGAGTCCCTGAAGCATGCAGCGTGTGTTTATTTCTGGTTTTGCTCAGTCCAGGCAGAGGTGATTCCTGCCATTCTCCAGAGTGCCTCCAACGGGTACCTGCTGGGGCGGGGCGGGTACCGCCCCAAGGACATCTGTGTGTCAGCCCCCACGGGCAGTGGGAAGACCCTGTCTTTTGTCATACCCATTGTGCAGGTGAGTTTATCCCCAGGGAAGTGTCTCCAGGGGAAATGCCGGTGTTGCTTTTGTTCAGGCAAAACCTGAACTTAAAAGTAGGTCGAAAAGCTGAGGAATTTGTGGACATAAGGCGGCAGATTTTCAGCTCCGAGCTGGCTGAGGGAGCTTCTTGTCAGCATCCCACTCCTTTTCTCAGACAGCAGGCACAGCATGAGGAGTTGGGAGGATGGAGGGGGAAAAATGGGAGCATGAAACTGTGAGAATGTGTCAAGCCCATCTTCTTTTGCTAAGCTAGGCTCAAGAGCCCTCTTCTCCCCTGTCCTTTCAGGGGCTCACTTGGCCTTTATTTCGGCAGGTTCTGTTGGATCGAGTGGTTTGCCACGTACGAGCTCTGGTTGTTCTGCCCACCAAAGAGCTGGCACAACAGGTGTGTGACTCCTCACCATCTCTGAGCAGAGCTGGGCTGAGGGACAGGCTGGTGCAGCCAGAACTTTGGCTGCTCTGTGGAGCAGGCTGAAGACCTGCCAGTGGGCTTGACGCTGTTCATGTAATTTTGGTGCTGTTCATGTACTTTTGATGCTGTTCCTGTAATTCACTGCAGCTGACAAAGCCCATCTCTTTGCAGGTGAGTAAAGTGTTCAACATTTACACTGACGGGACAGGTCTGAAGGTCGCTTTGATTACTGGCCAGAAATCTTTTGCAAAGGAGCAGGAGATGCTTGTCCAGAAAAAGTAGGTTAAAAGGTATTTTGACAAAGTTTATAGAGATTGCAGGCCAATTAATCTCATTAAGGCGGGGTCAAGATACAGACTATTGCAGCACAGCATCATGCTATCATGATTTTGGATAATGGGTTTATATGCTGTGGTGGTTCTTTGTCACAGTGCTTGTTACAACCCCTGTTTTGTGATTGTAATGTTTTACTGGATTTTTGGGGTTCTTCACCAGCAAATGCTCAGAATGTGGATGCTTACCTTGTGCCCACGGGTACATATGACTGTGTGGGATTTTGCTGCAATTAAATTTCTTTGAAGAGCAGTGAAGAATGACACTTTCTGTTTCAAATAAGGCAGCACAGTGGAGACAGGTGTTTGGTGTCCACCACTGCCCCTGCATGCTCTCCAGTGTCAAGTCCATATGTGAATTTTGTTATTCCTCAGTTAAATGAGGGGTAGGAAAGCCTTAAGATCTGCTTCTTAAGGTCTCTGCTACAGGCTTTACTGTGAAGGGAGAGACTTACTGATGGGCTGCTTGTCCTTTCAGAGTGACAGGCTACTGCAGCCTGGCTGACATTGTCGTGGCCACACCAGGGAGGCTCACGGATCACATTAACCAGACCCCAGGCTTCAGCCTGACGCAGCTTCGCTTCCTGGTGAGTCACCTCCGCAGCTCTCCCATCTGAGAGCAGTGTGTGTCTGCTGCAGCAGTAATTCCTGCTTGCTTCTTGTGTGGAACATAAATACCTCTCTGTTGGAACTGTTGTGTGGGCCTGTCTGCACTCCAGATTGTGGAGGGAGCAGTCACAAGATGAGATGTTTGATTCCAACTCGTGACGCCCAAGCATCCACCCACTTCCCCTTCTCTCTTAGGCTCTTGCAAACTTGGAGTAAGGATGGGCAAGGAAAGCAATTCTGTTGGCTAGAACCTTCCATTATCTTACCTTCTGGCTCACTGGTTACAGACACAAAGGAAAATAAAAGCTCCCAGTATTTGACAAGTGGTGGTTTTCATCCTTGTGAATTCAGATCGTGGATGAAGCTGACCGTATGATTGATGACATGCACCAGAACTGTCTGAACCAGATTGTCAAAGCTGCATTCCAAGGGGAAAATGACTCTGGCTCCAACATGCTTTTCCAGAGGACCAAACCAGGCCCTATAACAGCAGCCAGGTAAGTTGCAGAGTGCATTTCTTTGAACTGGAAGTGTGGACACCAGCACTTGGATGTCACTGCCCACACAGACTCCCCCAGCTTGATTCCTCTGAGAAATGTCCCCCAAAACAAGGCAGTGAACAGGTGATGCCAGAGGATGTCCTTCAGACTAAGTATTGTCTTTTCCAGGCTTTCCTTATTTAGATTAAATGAGCATCAAATGAATTCGCCAAAGCATTCACCGTTCATCAAAAAAATATTGCAAATCTGTGATCCATTTGTACAGTCATACAGTAATGCCTTCTGGCAAAGCTGAGTAATGGGTTTGGAGGAAAACTCTTGCAATTAACAATCTGCAGCTGCCGGTTTTGTACAGCAGTGGCAGAGATGTGTCAGAAACAGATGAATGGCCAAGGCAGGACATGACTAGAGTGAGGACATGGGTAACCAAGGTGCAGGGACTTGTGCAGGAGTAGTGGATTGGGGTTGTGCACTTGGCTGAGAATGCTCATCACTCCTGTCTGTGAACTCCACCATAAAGCAATGGTGGAAAAGGACCTAAAGCAAAGGCCCAGGGCAGGAAAAGAGCATCAAAGAGTACTCCTTGCTTCCCTTATATCATATGAAGGCACTCCTTTGCCCCATCCTCACAGCCCAGTTTCTGTGTGCTGTTTCTTTCAGTTCCTGCTCTCCTCAGATACCCTTACAGAAACTGCTGTTTTCAGCCACCCTGACCCAGGACCCAGAGAAATTGCAGCAGCTGGATTTATTCCAGCCTCGTCTCTTCACATCTGTGTATTCTGAGAAAAACAGAGATGGAACAGAAGCTGAACAAGATACCAACAACAAATACACACTCCCTGAGGGACTATTGGTATGATGTGAATTCTTTTGAATAAGTTGTACGTGAAGATTTGTTTAATTCTGGGCTATCTAGTTCTGGTTTTTACCCTAAAACAAGTATGTTTTCCCTGTGTTTCCTTGCAAAAGTGGCTTTGGGAGTATATATGACTCAGAGAACTGTACCTTTCCACTTTTGTTTTCTCATTATTAACGTTCATTTGGTTAAGACTTGATTATTTTTGAATTAATCTCGCTTCATGTGGAGTTAAGTTTAGCAGCAATGGGGAATGGACCTAGGAAGTTATCATAATGTAGTTGCACCTATCAGTTGTCCTTATGTCTAACATTCACTTCAAGACATGCATATACAGGCCAGGCTGCAGGCAGGAAGGCAGTGCATGCTGTTACTTGCCATGGAGGTGTAAGAGCATTGGAACAGCTCAGGTCTCCTGTCTCCACTCCTGTTGTATCCTGCCAGGGTGTTTGCTCTAAAGAGGGTGGCATTCTGGGCTCTGGTTTTCCTGCTGTTAGTCAGCTATAAATCCAAACCTCTGTAGTCATGGACAGGGCTTCAGGGAAGATGGTGTTACAAGAAGTAATTCTTCTCTCTGAACTCTTTCCCTGTTGACTGCAGCAATGTTATGTGCCTTGTGACCTGAACTCCAAGCCTTTGCTCCTCTTGTATTTCATGCTGAAAATGAGATTCACCCGCGTGTTGTGCTTTACCAACTCCAGGGAAGCCTCTCACAGGTGAACATTAATGGGATCACTGTCCTGGGTGTCTGTCAAGGGATCTTACAGAGGTGAGCAAGTGACAGTTTCTCTCCTGTTTACCTGCAGGTTGTTCCTGCTGGTTCAAGCCTTTGGTGGAGTCACCGTGGCAGAGTTTTCTTCTCGGTTACCTCCAAATGAGAGAAAGAGAACCATGAAGGAGTTTGAACAAGGAAAAATACAACTGTGAGCATCTTAAACTAGTTTTCTGTATGTTTCCCATTACAGGCTGTTTCCAGTGTAAAAAACTGAACAGAACAAGGTACAGAGTTACATGGGGTCTTCTAAAACGTGCAGGAGTCTGTTGCAGAATGGGTGTGAGACTTGGACTTGTGACTTTGAATTGTTTATCCTCCACGTAACTCAGCCTGTTCTAATCTAGCTGCAGTCTGAGTTTCCATGTGTTCTTTTATAACAAGCAATAAATACAAATGGGTGCTCATAGAGTTGCCCAACACACACAGGTTTGCAGATCTGGAGTTTAATTTGGGGTTTCCACACTCCCCAAATACAGTTTGTGCTGAGCATCTGGTACTTACAGGGCAGAAATAAATGTTGGGGCAGAAACTGTACACAGTGTTAGAGCTTCCTACCAAAGCAATCCCTGCTCAGACTGGCATGCAGATCTACTTCTATGCACGTTTGATTTGTGTTGTGGCTTTGGTAGTTATATGAGATTGTATCCGTGGAAAGTCTCTCTATTTTCTGAGTGTTCTTTTTATCCAAACCTGGGGTATAAAATCCTCCTTGACTACTGGAATTTCTCACTTTCACTACTTGTATGTTCCATGCATGTTTGGAATGTTCAGATTCCTTAGACATTTGTGAGCTCCAGTGAGCTGGGAGGTGTCTGGTGTGCTTGGAAACACCCAGTAACTTTTCATGCTCGGCAGAGGGTGACAGGCCTGTAGTGATGCTTGGAGGTCTGGTGTCAGATTGTGCCCTTTTCTGGCCCAGAGATGGGGCTCCTGAGAGGCGTTTTAAAAACCTTTATTCCATTTTCAGTCTCATGTGAAGGGTGAGACAATACAGGTGTTATGATTCACACCATCACAATCAGAAGTCAGACTATTTCCTAATTACATTATAAGCGTTTCTTGGCCTGTCAGCTTTTGGCACACAATGTTGTAAATGCCTTAAAGCCAGTCATCTGAATTACCTTTCGTGGGTCCTACTACAATGCATCTTTCATAGTTCTGTTTTTTAAAAAACTCTCTACAAATCCATTTCCCACAGTCTGTGGGCAGCTAATAAGGCCAGTGGCAATAAGGGGTGACTTTCAGTGCTGCTGCCAGGCTTAGAGGCAGAGGATGACTGTCCAGTTTGAACAGAGATTAGCAAGAGTTGTGCTGTGTTCACTTGTGTTTTGTGTGTGCAGTGCCTGAGCTATTACCTGAAAATGACTGTCTGTACATTTACAAACAGGTTAATCAGCACAGATGCCACAGCCCGAGGGATTGATGTTAAAGGAGTGAATTATGTGATCAACTATGATGCACCACAGTTCATCAGGACATACATTCACAGGTAAAACAGGAGCAGAAGGAAGATGTCTGAGCTTGGTTTGCTTTGAGATATTTAGCAAAGGTGACATGCACTTAAAAGGGCTTTTAGCTTTTCTTTTTACTTTAATATTCAAATAGCTTTCTAGCAAAAATTAAGCCTAGCATTGCTTGGAATCAGACTTTCTGAAAACTGAAGGATTTCAGTATCAGAATCTTGGAGTTGATAATGGCAATGGCTGTAGGGCTAAACTGACTTGAAGCTACTTTCTCTGTTCTCAGGGTTGGAAGGACAGCTCGTGCAGGAGAAGCAGGTGTTGCTTTCAGCTTGGTCCTTAGAATTCAGGTGTGTCTTTGGTGTGGGATTCATTCGATAAGGATGCATGCAGGGCCATAAGGATCATAAAGTTGATACCACCTCCCACCTTTTCCAGTCAGCTGAGCTTTGTGCTTGGAAGCTTCAATTATTTCCTGCCTGAGCAGCACGTTCCCAAATGTGCTGGTTTGCTGGCTGGTGGGCAGGGGTGTCTCATCTCTGGTGTCTGCCTGGTGCAGGAGCGGCGGTTCCTGCGCATGCTGAGGGATGCTGGCATCAGGGATATAAAGAAACACCCAGTGAAGGGCAACTCACTGAAGCCATTGGTGCAGCAGTATGAGGGAGCTCTGTGTAAGCTCGAGAAGACAATCAAGGTAATTGAAATGGGAAAGAAAATAACCTGTGCCAGTTGCAGGTTGGATTTTTTTATTGCAATTCATGCTTAGCACAAGTGTTGGTGTCCAGGATCCTTTCCTTTGTCTGAGACAGGACCAGTTCAGTGTGAGGGCAGCCTTTGTGTGTGCATCCTTATGGAATACTCAGAAAGGGTGAGGAGGGGAGAAAGAGGTTTTTCTCAAAGTGGGCAGCGTTCCTGGAGGGCTTTAAAAGATGTGTGGATGTGGCACCTGGGGATGTGATTTAGTGGAGGTTTGGCAGTGCCAGGTAAATGGTTGGATTCGATGGTCTTAAGGGTCTTTTTCAACCAAAACAATTCTGATTTTTGGTGGGTTTTTTCTATTCTGCCCTTCTCTTTGCCTCTGTAGCTGGGATTTTGACAGCTACCCAGAGGACTGTAAGCAAAATGCAGAGATTAAATCTTTTGTCATTACAGGTTTAAGACTGTAATGTACAGCTATCTGCAGGCCCTTTTCTTTACACCAGTGTGAAGTTGAGAGCTTTGAGACAAAAGCAGGGTAGCATTTCCCTTGCCAGATGGGTGGACTGGGGATCCTTAATAGACTTTGTTCTGCATGATTTGGGCAAGTGTTCTGCTCTCTAATCTGAGAACTCAAAAATACCTGGCCCTGAAAAATCAGGATTTTGAGTTGTAGACTAGGAATGTTTGAGAACTGAGACAGAAAGGATTATTAAGTTGTCCTGTTCCTCCCTGAAGTCCCTTCTGTGTGACTCTGAGACAGGGGCATCTTCAGTCACCTTCTCAACTTTAATTTTGCACAGAACGAGCGAGCACAGAAGCGAGCCTGAAGGAGTGGAAGCTGAGATGGCTCATGTGGCACTGAACAGGCCATGGACTGTTCCCCAGCACAGCAGCACTGAGTCATGGTTCCTCAAGGGTTGGTTCCTCAGCCTTGTCATATCTGAAGTCTGATATTACAGCCCTTATTCCTCTTTCAAGGACACTGTGAACAGAGTTCAGTTACTGGTTTAAAAAAAAAAGATAAATATTGATACAGGTTGTCTTGAAGAGGACTTTGCATCGTATCCTGCTGGCACGTGTAGAATTATCACCAGCTCTTGAGCAGGGCCTGATGGAGCTGCTCTCCTCCAGTGGTGAGGGCTGGGCCCTCATTTCTGCTCTGGGACAATGGTTCTGTCTGTCTGCAAATGCATCAACGCCTGGGCAGTGCCTGCATCAGAAGTGTGTTTGAAGAGCTGCTCTAGGCTGCAGTGACTCCAACTTTTAAGTAAATATTGAATATTTTTATTAAATAAATATTTTTAAAACTGTCTAATAAAGATTCCTGGGCTCAGGAATTGGACTTGTTGATCCTTGTGGGTCCCTTCCAACTCAGGACATTGTATGATTAGGGATGGAGATATTGTTAAAAGGACTTTTCACTGTTACAGTCTTGTGCCATGTCCTTTTCTTGCCTGTGTTGTTTCCCTCCAGTGTTCTGTACCAGAGGTAACAGCAGGTATTATTAAGTGTAGATTGATGTTAATGCAGACTGCACTGTCTGATGTCTAATATGAATGTCCTGGAGCCAGCTCGTGTCACTGCAAGCCATAAGTCTGTATGTGACACATGCCATGGTATTTTTAGCTGCCCTGGCAGAAGGCTTAGGGCTGCCATGTAGCTGTGGCCTGCAACTACTCTCCAAGGGTTGCTTTTCCTTCAGGAGGAATGGCTCCAGCTCTGGATTATTGTTTTACAAAGCAAAATACTTTGTAAAACAATACTAATGTACATCGGCATTAGCAATAGATTATTAAAAGAAGGGAATCTTGAAGGAATGGGTTTTGGGAATGGTGGTTGGATCTTGTGGAAACAGGAGCACGGTTGTTTTGTAGCAGTGAAGCAGCCTGTGTTGTGCTGTGACTGACTGCTTGCTCTCCAGTTGTTTTTCCGTGGCACGGGTGTCTGGGCTGGGCTGGAGTCACAGGGACGGAAACTCTTGTGCCAGAGCTGTGAGCTCCCACAGGGAGCAAAACCAGGATATACCTCTCCTGTCCCCCCAGCCGAGCTGTGGTTTCTTTGTCACTGAGGGCAGTTGTGGTGACAAGCCGACATGCCAGCCGATGTGAGGTGGCAGAGCCCAGCGGAGACTGCCCGGGAGGTGCCGCCGGCGCTGTCCCGTCAATGAGGCTGTGGCCCCGCCCGGCGGGGCGGGACGGGATTTAACGGCCCCGGGCGGGCCGGGTTTGCACAGGGCCGGGCGGCTGCGGCAGCGGTGACAGAAGTGACAGGATGGGGCTGGAGCTGTACCTGGACCTGCTCTCGCAGCCCTGCCGGGCTCTCTACATCTTCGCCCGGAGCAACAACATCCCCTTCGAGCTGAAGCGGGTGCAGCTGGCGAAGGGTGAGCGGGGTCGGGGGGCGGCGGAGGGACCCGGGTCCCGGGTGGTCCCAGCCCAGGCTTTGCAGGTGTCCCCTCGCCGCTCCCGGGGAAATGCTCGGTTGCAGCCCGCGGGTGGAAGCAGGAGGGGTACTCACCGTCCCATCAGTGCGAGATGCTGAGGGACGCTGGGGCTCCTGCTGCAGAGGGCTCCTGGTGCCTACACATGAACAATACCTGATTCTCCAATGCAATCCAGTGTTTTAAGTACTGATTTCAGTGCCTGGGCTCCTCTGCAGCAAACAAGACTCTGCCAAGGCATGTGGTATCTTTGAAATCGGCCCCACCCCAGCAGAGAAAAACAGAGACGCTTTTCTGAGAAGCGCTCAGGACATGCGAGGTCTGAGGCATTCCCCATTAGAAGGGAAACAAAAAGCTGCAGAGATGGGTATGGGCGAGGACAGCCGAGTGTGTGGTTCTTGTTCAGTAATTCAACTTAGAAAAATGTGTGCTCTGGTTAGCAGCAGCAGTTGCTGCAGAGCAGCCCTTCCCCTCTCGGCAGGGGTTAACACCCCTCGGGAGGCTCGTCAGCTGTCCCCGTGTGTGGGCAGGGCAGGGGTAGGGCTGCCCCTCTGGGGGTCCCACTGGGTCAAGTGGTTTGTGGTCAGGTTATTTTGGGAGGGTTGAGGACCAGCTTGTGCAGGCTGTGGAGCAAGACAGTGCAGCTGCCAGTAATGTGAAGACTGAGAAATAAAGGGAGGTGGTTTAGTTGGGTTAAACCCAACTGATAACTAGTAGGAGCCTGTCCAAAGGTGTGTGTTCATCAAAGGAGGCCTGAAGATCTGTATCTTCTTTCTTTGTAATTGAAGCTGGTAAAACCTATCCTTCAACCTTTCCAGATATCTGATGGATTTGAAATTAAGTAATGCATTGGGCATAAAAAGGCCTCAGTAAGTAATGCTTAAAAACAATGAAAGATGAGAAGTCTCCTGGGGCTGAAATTGATAAAGGAACAAAAGAGGCTCCAACTGGAGACAAACCTCAGACTTGTGGTTGAGTCTTTGGGTGTTCCCCTGCACCTGAGCTGTGTGTGGGTTGTACCTCACTGTGGCTTTCCTCCCATTTGTCTCGTAAAACTTTCTGCAATTGTTTGTAGCTGGGGGCTGGCTCATCTTGTGTCCTTGCCCTTCTTTCCCAATAAATTAATTGTTGTGGTGAGACACTGGAGCAAAGGAGAGGAGACTGGCAGGCAAGGAATGAGAGCACCAAAGAAAACGGAACAACTGAAATGCAGGGATAGGGGAAGTGAGAGGACGGAAAGGGAATTAAATCACAGATTCCCAATGCTCTGTGCCCCCTGGCAATAGTGCCTGCTTCTGGCCTGTGAATTTAAGATGAGTGATTTGGGTGCATCTCCTCCCATTCCTGCAGAGCATGCACCTCCCATGCTGTGGGGAAGCTCTGCAGGTACCTGCACTGGCACCACAGTGGGGGAGACCCCACTGCCCTGGTCCCTGGCACTGCATTCTGAGCTCTCCTCCCTGCCCTGGTCCCTGCACAGTTTATAAGGACAAGGTGAGGAAACTGATACTCAGGATTGAGCGGGTGGGTTAAATGTGATGCCCCAGAAAAGCTCTTGGCCCCCAGAAGGGCAGGTGTCAATGAAAGGGGTAGAAAGAGTGAGAAGGGATGGGAATCACACGACATTCAAAGGACACGTGAAGAGCTGGAATCTGCACACTTCATCCTTTTGAGAGGGGTGGGGGAGATGGGCTGTGAGCCAAGTGACAGGGGAATAGTCACAAATCAGGTTTGTCAAGTACCACAACAGCTAAATTCATTTCCAGAGCATCTCCTCTGGCACACAGATTCTCAGATGGCTCAAACTGCAGGACATGGCACAAGGTTAGTTACACATTAGAGAGGCTGGAATACCCAGGCAGCCACGTGTGACTGAAGTGAATGGGTGGAAAAGGCTGTCACAAACAAGTCACATAAAACAAGGCTTCTTGTTTGTGGACTGGTTTCAGACAGAATGGAGTACACTGAGACCTCAGATGAGCAAAGCACATTCTCCTGTCAGGTTCACTCTGCCCACCTTTTGGGGAGGACCATAAGATAGCTTCAAAGCGACCTTAAATCCACATTTGCTCTTACAAAAGATATGCAAAATGCACAGGAGCTAACTGAAAGATCTGTAATGAGGTACTCTTGGCTTTATATGGAATCACAGGAATTTATTTTCATCAGTGGCCTTTAGAAAGCATAGTTGAATATAAATTACTTTATCTTTGAGAAAAAGATATCTGCATTCTCACTGTCCTCCCTTCTTTGGAGGAAAGGGATAGTGACATCCCTTTCCTCCAAGTTGCTTGGTGCTCCCAGTGGGTTTGTACAGGACAGGCACCTCCAGGCACAAACTTGGAGTGGATAGAGCCCCAAGCTGTCAAGTGCTGTTGGTATGAAAGGACTCCTAACCATCCTGCCCTTGGTGCAGAGGTGGATCTGGTATGCAGGCAGTAAGCATAAGCCCCTCCTCACCCTGCAGCACTCACTCACTGGTTATAAACCTGATAAAAGACTCAATTTGTACAATCAAAAACAAGAACTTGAAGCTAGACAGTCCCCACAAACTCTTCAGGTGTTTATAAACAGGTCCTGAGTATCCCTACCAAGTAAAACTTCTCATTTCCCTCCTCAGGGCAGCACAAGACAGAGGAGTTCCGGAAGGTGAATGTCCTGATGAAGGTGCCTGCTCTAAAGGATGGTTCTTTCACCTTAGCAGAGAGGTGAGGCTCAAACAAGCTCAACCCCCTACTGCAGTATTGTTTATCCCAATGCTTGGATTCTGCCAGTGTACTGCTGGGACTCCAGTCCAGGCAGGTTTTTGTCTCCTTCCTATCCTGTGTTCCACTTGTACATAACAAACCTGTGCTTCAAGAGAAGTAATCTTATGTAAGCAACTTGAACAGCATAAATAGTAGAAAAAGCTGTTGCTTGGAGCTACTTTGCTACTTTGTAGTCAGTGTTTCTGAGCTTAAATACATGTGTCCTGCCCTCTGCCTGCAGCTGGAGGCTGTAGGTCAGTGCAGGAATCTGACATAAAGCACCTGCTGCTGGATGGCCAGGCAACGTGAAGCTCAGATTTGGTATAAATTCATTCTGCAGCTTCTATTTGCTCAAAACTGCACCAGCAGACCACACCTGTCTTGCTGGGCAATTACCTCATATCAGAAATTGCAGTCCACAAGCAGCAGCACAAACTCTCTCCTGTGCTGTGCCCTGCAGCAGTTCCACCTGACTCCCATCAGGTTTGCGTGGCTGCTTGTCCAGCAGCGCCAAATTTGGGGGGAAAAGAAAGGATGAGGTGTTTTAATCTCAGATGATCTACTCACTGGTCTGTCTTGCTCTCTGGGCAGCATTGCAATCCTCCTGTACCTGGTCCAGAAATTCAAGACTCCTGATCACTGGTACCCATCTGACCTGCAAAAAAGGGCGAGGGTTGATGAGTATCTGTCCTGGCAGCACACCAACATCCGTATGAAGGGGAGCAAGTTGTTCTTAAGCAAGGTAAAACCATTATGTGTCACAAATGAAGTGCTGAGAATTGTAATGAAACAGCCTGCCTGTGTGCAGGGCCTTTCTCAGCAAATGTACAAACCCAGTGGCTGCCCAGCTTCATGCAAAGAAACAATCTCCCTCTGGAAAACAAATCACAGGTGCTGGCAGATGATCCAGTCTTCCCTCAAGAGGAGACTCTTGTTTAATTTTCAGATTTCTAGGCAGCAGACAAGGAGAGGTAGAAGGAATGACTTACATTAATGTTAACCCGGGAAGGTTGATGAGCAGTCCTGGTTGTTCTCATGCATGGCTGGTGAGGGATCCTCACAAGGTGGCAGTGAGAGTGTGGTGGCTAGATTTGGAAGGAAACACATAAAAAGCAACTTTTTTCTTCTCCCTGCCAGGTGCTGCTGCCTCTCATCACAGGCCAGCCACTTCCTCCAGAGAAACTGGAGTTTGCTACTGAGGAGCTGAACGTTGCCCTGAAGCAGTTTGAGGAAAAGTTCTTGCAGGACAAGCCCTTCATTGCAGGCAGCGAGATCTCCCTGGCAGACCTGGTGGCAGTGGTGGAGCTCATGCAGGTGAGCATCAAGCCCAGCTCTGCTGGGGCTGTGAGTCAGGCTGTGGGCAGGCCAGGCAGCCCCACCTCTGTCATAGCAGGTCTTCCCTGGGGCCAAGCCTTGTTCCCTTTTGACTTTGACCACAATTAAATTTGCCGGGGAAAAGCTAATTTGATGGAACAGTCCTTTCTATAGAAATATGGGCAGAATTCATCAGGAAAGAAAGATAAATGACAAACTAGGCAGGAAAGCAGAGATATTTGGAAGAGCTGTGTTGGTGTGCACGGGTGCTCTGCCTCAGACCCTTCTTGGGTTAGCCCTGCAGAGCTGTTTGCTGCACGTCCCAGGGGACAGCAGCTGCTGAGGATGTCACCACTTGCCTCCCTAAGAGCCAGAGATGAGTCTGCTGCCTTGAGCCAGAAGCAAATCCATCTTTCATTTGGTCCCATCCCTGGCAAGAGCCTGGTTTGCCTCACCCTGGGTGCTCTGTCTCTGCAGCCCGTGTGTGCTGGGTACGACCTGTTTGAGGAGAGGCCCAAGCTGAAGGAGTGGCGCAGGCGGGTGGAGGAAGCTGTGGGGAAGCAGCTCTTCCAGGAAGCCCATGAAGACATCATGAACGTTAAGAACTTGACTGCTGATCAGTTTTCACCTGAGCTGATGGACAGTTTAAAGCAGCAGCTCCTAAAGCAGATCAGCTAGAATTAGAGGGTTATGCTCTAATAAAATGGATTATTTTCTGAAGGCTTACTGTAGTCTTTCAGCATTTCTTCTAAAAATCATCCAGAAACACCACTCCACAAAATGCACTTCCTTTCATTCACAGCTTTTCTGCAATGTTAAAGGGAAGAAAAATACATCTTAGACTGCCATGAGCTGCTTTTCCCTCTTGTCCACTGCAGCATGGCAGCTGTAGCCCTGTAGGTTTTTCTTTCATGCTCCAGCACCACTGGATCTCTTTCAGGGCTGAGGTGGTTCAGTCTGTGTGGGAACAGGGGCAGTCAGAGCTGCCCTCCCATCTCTGTTCTGAGTTTTCCAGGCCAGAGCAAAGGTTTCCTGAGGATATGGCAGAACAGGTGTGTCGGAAACAAGGAAAAGCCATTGTAGCAGATGGTTTTCACTTTGCCAAGTGAATGACGATTTTTGCTCTTTAGGAAAGAGACAGGTCAGGACCCAGCCCCCGGTGGGAGCCCTGCCAGGGCCCCTGGAACAGCTGGCCACTAGATGCTGCTGGTTAACCTGTGAGAGCAAAGAGACACAGTGCCCAGGGGCAGGGAGCTGTGCTGGGACCCAAGGGATGCCTCCAGGTTCTGGCAAGGACAGAGTCAATAAAGCTCCTTGTCCAGAGACTCGTGCTACACCCTACAAAGAAGGTCCCACACAGTGGGGAAAAAGCTGCTTTTGGTGGTCAAGCTGCTGCCAACCCTCGGCAAACCACATCAGTGCCCTGCCCCTCTCGCAGGGTGGTTTGTCAGCACCATGGAAACCATTTTGGCCAGGCTGTCAGCCCTGAGTGCTGCGGTGCTGGGCCAGCACTGGTAGCAGAGGGAGCTGTGCTGGGCAGCCCCAGGTGAGCAGAGCTGGGTCCATGAGCTGTGGGATGTCCCACACACAGTTAATGCTCCACTGCTCTTCAGTCTCATCAGATCCTCCCTAAAGCAAACAGCTGCATGGGCCAGGTGTTGTAGCTCTGTTTGGATTTGTAATCAGCATTTGGAAGGAAGTGGACGTAAGTCATCACCCACGCCTGTGCAGTACCCTTCATTACCTCTGGCCTCTGTCCCTTTGTGCCCCTCCTGCTTTCCTGTTCTCCTGTCTCTGTGACCTCCCATTTCCAGGTGCAGGCTTCCATATGAGGAGGGTTCCAGTTTGCAGAAGTGTTTTTCTCCCGTCCTTGTCGAGCTGTGTTTGTACCTGGAAGTCTGTTTGTCTCTGCTGCTGGTTACTCCATCCACAGGGAAGGCTGCACAGTGTGCTGGGTGTGAGATGTCAGTCATCTGAATGCAAGTCAAATCATTACAGTGCCCAGAAATGGTGAATGTAGCTGCTCAAAGTCTCACACATTCTTTCAGCTGGATCTACAGTTTTTGGGGATTGAGCCAGCTGGCTTTTCTGTTTGTTTTCTGAGTAAACCTGCCCTCTAGTTCAAAAGGCCACACAAACCAGTCTGCAATGCACATGCCTGCAGGCTGAGCTATAGGAGCCAAGCAGGCTGGTGCCTTTACTTTCCATCCTTCCAGCCTACAGGAAATCCTCAATGTCAGTGGTGAAAAGGCACATTTGCCCTCAAACCCTTTCCCTTTCCACGCTGACCATGCAGGGATATTTGTCCTCTCACCTGGCTTTTATTGGTAAATTTGTTGGGAAGGACCTGTTGCATGCCAGTGAGCAAAGTCAATGACAGCAGCTCTCTTCTGGCCCCAAGAGTGCTTGCATTGCCTGAGCAGCGATCCCTGATGACGCTGTCCTGCTGCAGCTGCCAGAGTGCTGAGCCTCAAGAGGTGTTTACATTGTACCACCAACCACTTCCTTCCCTCCAACTGCAGCTTTACCACCCTCACCAGCTGCTCTGCAATTAAAGAGGTGCCTTTGCTGCCTTACCGAGGCTGCCCAGCCTTGCTGCACTCTGCTCTTGGCACCTTTTTACCTTCCCTGACTTTCAAGTTTTCCCTTTCTTGGAGAGAGCAAACTACTACCAGCATCACAAATATTTCCCACACTCTCTGTTCAAGAATAAGCAGAGCAGAGAAACAGTCAAAACCAAAAGTCTATTTTGTAGGGTGCTAATCTGTACAGATCTCAAAACTTAAGATCTCTGGACTTAAGAGCAGAGCCTTTTGTGACACACATCTTCCTGCAGAATCTCCAGATAGGGCTGCTCCGCATGCAAACCAAGCCAAGGCAAATAAAGTGTCTTTTTCAAACTTTTTTATTTACAATACTTGTAGCACAAGAGCTCCATGTAAGAGTCTTGAGCCAGTTTTCTGCTTGCTGGAATGAGGCACAAGTTCCTTAAACGTCCCCCATTGTGCACTCCTGCAAGGACAGCTGCCTTCAAAGCCAAGGTGGAGCTCTGTTCAGAGCTGGCTCTCTGGTGCTCCTCCACTGCTCTTTCACAAAGGACAAATACACTTGTCTCACTCCAGCCTGGTCATGGTGACAGGAAGGGATTTGAAATTGTTTTTCCCATAGTTTTGCCTGGTGTGTATGCAGTGACCAGTGGCATTTTGAGCCCTTCCATTCCCACAGAACAAAGCACCGCCCTCAAGTAACTCCTGGGATGGCCACAGAGTTCAAAACAGATAAATCTGCCTTGTTCTTTGCTCTAGATCATGGAGATAAGGCTGCTCATCCTTGTACTTTGCCTTTTGCTATCCCTTCACCTCTGTATTTTGTTCCTTTGTGTCATTGGATTTTGTCTGGTTCCAGTTCCTAGACTGAAAGCCCCGGGAGCTGCGTGCCAAAACTCAACAGGTTGTGCAAGAGTTTTGTTTGCCTTGGTACAAGGTCTATTGAGTGTCCACTCCCCACTCACCCTGAAAAGGGACAGGGCTTACACCTCCACTGTCAGCTTAATCGAACGTTTTCAATTCAACTTCCTCAATTCTTGCCAGGACTACTTGGAAATAAGTGAGAACCTGTGATTTCTGGAATGAAATGAAGTTGTAATGAAATAGGAGGAATGTTTAAAAAACAAAAAAAACATCCTGAGACTTTTTCTAAATTATTAAGAAATAAACTGCAAAACTTAATGCATTTTTTCCTGTCTTGTTCCTGTTTCCAAAATGCTGACAGAGAAAATAAGGGCAGGGAAAATGGTCTTTGAGGTGATGGAGTCAAATGTAAATACACTGCTAGAAGCACTAGCCTGGAACCAGGAATAATCAATCAAATGGCCTAGAACACAACCAGATTAAAGCACCTCTTTGGTTATGTGGGCTGTGCGGTGCAGTCAGCAAATTGGAGAAAAACTTGAGGAAGGAACATTTCCAAGTGGCACATGAAAAGATCTTTGAAGTTCAGATAGGACTAATGGATCAACTGAACCATGAATTAAGGAGCAATGAGAGCCCACACTGCTAATATTGCTGCACACTGCTGAGATCAACACTCTGCTCAATGGTATCTCAGAGTATGGGCACGGGAGCACTTTGAAGCACGAAGACTCCAACTATTACCTGTGCAGAGCCACTTTCATGTTCCTTTCCCCCACTCCCTCAGCATTTAAGATTCCTTTGCACTGGAGGAGTTTGAACTCAAGCACCTGCCACAGTACTCTGAGCCGTGGTCTGGCGTATCCGTGCTGGGTGCAGGTGCTCAAGAGGGTGAACTGTGCTGCAGGGGAAGTGAAGGGTGTGCACAGCCCCTCTCCCTGTTCTGCCTGAGAAACTGAAAAATTCTTACAATGCCCTTCTCAATCTGAAAGTTTTAAATCCCTGGAAATGTTCCAGTTTGTAATTTGTCTAGTGACATTGTTTTACACCGCAACGACACAGACTCCGAGATTCAGAAGGCTGAAAATGACTCCTTTGTTTTTGGAATGTGTCTCTCTTTTATATTATTTTACACAGACCAATTTGATTGGTGAAACAAAGGCAAACTTCTTCAACTACAGTGATCAGACCAGAGGGACATGAAGAAGAAGTTCCTCTTAGGAAAAGGAATGAGTAACAAAGGTACAGTTACAAAAACACTTCTGCTTACAGAAAATTCTCTGGGAAAAGAATTTCAGAAAACCAAAACAACTCAGGCATGGAACCAGGGCTACAGTCTAGTCCACAAGCTCCCAGCTCATTACCAAAGCCTCTTCACCACCCTTTTCACCATCCTTTACACAAGAAAAAGGGAAACCGATCCTCCAGTTTCCTCTCCCTGAGATTCCCATGGCTCTTTCCAGAGATCCGTGCGTGACATACAAACTCTCTGGCAGAACACTGATAGCAAGGTGTCAGCACAGCTGAGGTGGGTTTGACTGGGGGTGACTTTGCCCTGAGTAGTTCAGCTGCTCTGTCTCCCAGACCCCAGAAGTCCCTGTACTCAAGCCAGCGTGTCACCTTCCTGAATTACACAGCTGTGAAACGCTGCGGGCTCAGTGCAAGGGCTTGAGTTGAGTCTAAGCTTCTTTAGTTCTCCTTCCTTGCATGAAAATCTGAAGTGACAAATACCAGGGAGAGAGGAAAGTCACTTTGAGTGAGTATGCAGACATAATGCCCACAGAGAAGTCCTCCACACTTCACTGCCATTCAGATGTCACCTTGCAGCAGACTATGTGACCAAAGAATTACATTCTGAACTGAAAACCGTACTGAGACCTGGCGGTGCGTGATTAACACTGGCTTAGAGGACACTGTGCAGAGGCCCTGTCTGCAGCGTGGCACAGCCCTGCAGAACTGCGTTACAAAACTCAGCATTTACCTTGTGAGAGTGGGATGCTGTGGGTGAGAGTGGCTCCCGAGCCCCTGCGGTACCAACCAAAGTCGTGGAGGGGAGTGACAGACCCCTTTCTCTGACTTCTTAGAACAATCTCTCTTTTGGGCTGGTAATTGCCCGTTACTCGGAGATTGTCACTACTCACGTTACCTTCCCTTCCTGCAGGAAAATGAATGAACAGAGGGCCAGCCCCGCCTGACGCCGTGGGAAGGGGAACTCTGTAACCCCTGTCCCAACTCCGGCCGTGCCTCCCCGCCCCTGCCCCGGCTGAGGGGACTCTCCGGGGGTCCCCCGGTACTTTCCAGTCCTCGCCCCGGGGGAGAGCGGCGTCCCGCGGTCCCGCCTCGGCACAGACCCCGCTCCCTCTGCCCCCGCCCCGCACGGCCTCGGGGCGGCCCGGGGGAGGGAAGGAGGGAGGGACGGAGGCTCGGCCCCCGCCGGCCTATGCGGGGCGGCTCCGGGCGCTCGGCGGCAGAGCCGCGGCAGCTCCCCGCAGGGCGGGCCGGGTCGGGATGGGGCTGGAGCTGTACCTGGACCTGCTCTCGCAGCCCTGCCGCTCCATCTACATCTTCGCCCGGAGCAACAACATCCCCTTCGAGTTCAAGCACGTGGAGCTGTTCAAAGGTGGGACGGGCGCGGCCCCGAGGAGGAGGCGGCGGGCCCGGGGCGGGCGCGGCCCGGCGGGATCCGGGCTCAGCCGCTCTCTTGGCTCTTGGCAGACTCGGTGCTAGGGAAGAAGCCGGCGGCGGGGAGCGGCGCGGAGCAGCCCCGCGCAGGTGAGGGCAGGGCGGCGGACGGGAGGGTCCCCGCAGACCGGAGGGTCCCCGCAGACCGGAGGGTCCCCACAGGCCGAGCGTGTCCCCGGGCGGGGAGGGACCGGACGGGCCCCGCAAGCGCTCGGCGCTGTAACGCGAGCCCCGGGCGGGGAACGGGCTGAGCCCGCCGCTGCTGCCACGGACCTGGCGGGGCTTTGCTCTCACGGACCCCGGGGGATCCCCTTCGCTTCCCGGCACAGGAGCAGCAGCCCGTCCTTCAGCCCGGTGAGAGGGAAGGACGAGCCCGCAGGGTCACCCGAGTGATGCTGAATCCCTGCGCTGCCCAGAGGCGCGGAATGCAATGGTCTGACGTGCGGCTCCAGTTCCCAGAGCAGTCTCGTAGCTCTGCCGCATCTATTTTTGTGGCTCTCCAAGGAATGTTCCTCTAGCCATTTCTAGCAAATCAGTCACACTGACAGCCGAGGAGTGCTCTGGGATTGCTGTACTTTGAGGAAACACTCAGCTGTTCGGGCTCCTCCGAACTGTATGACTATTGCCCAGCTAAATGTTGCATTTTCCCAGTAAATTGTTACTTTTGTGCCTAAGGTAAAGCATGTTACTTGGAAACCCATGGCTGAGGATTAGATGATTAGGAGGCATGCGATTAGCAAATAGAGTGGGATTTCCCCCCTTCTATTTCCATAAAATCTTCTCCACTGCTCTTTTCACCCACTAATAAACCTCCTCCTCTGCACTATGACTTGTGTTTAAGATTTCCTCATATGTGCAGCCTGCCCTGCTTTTTGACTGTGGATATTCTGCTTGTTAAAGTTACACCTCAAAGCCCATCAGAACACACTGAGCGCATCTATGTCTATTGATATCTCCATCCATCCTTGGGAGTCACCAAGAACTAATTACCCCAGGTATAATTGATGTTAAACAGAACTGTAAGTTAAGCCATTATCACAGGAATGATAAAGATGGGCCACCCAATACCACTAAACAAAAAGGGTGGCTCTGCTGGCTGGAAGAGAGGCACAAGCTTAAATTCTGCTAAACTGCAAATGCAAATACTGATCTCTGTTTTCATACAATAAGCAGTGGGTTCCAATGAAGCAGCCTGGAGTTAGTGTTCACACCAAGGCATTTACCACTTCACAGCTCAGTCAGAGTCTCAGCACAGGTCTTTTATGTCTCTGTACAAACCAAAGTAACTGATGCCATCCCTGGACTGTGTCACAGACACTGACCTACGGTCCAGCCTGCTGTAATGACACGTTAGCCCCGTCAGGGAACAAATCTGCTCAGTATTCCTGCTAGAATTGCTGTATGATGAAAGCTCTCTGAAATCTGATTCAGGCTGCCCTCACCCACTGCTTACTTCTCATGTCCTTGTTTCTTAGTTTCCTGCTGCCCTGGGTAATAAACACAGACAGCAGGACAACCAAACAGCTGGGTCTGACAAGAGGCTGCTCCTTAGCTGTAAGCATTACTGACTGGCAACTTTCTACTGCGTTTGTCTAAAGACCAACTGAACATTACAGATCTCCCCAGAGCTGGGTGTGTGGTGAGCACTGGCCTTGGGGCCCTTCTAAAAGCACAGAACAAAGCACCTTCCCTGAGCAATTCCTTGCAAGACAATAGACTGACAAACATTTGCCTCGATGTTTCTGTGATACAAATCATGAGAGTGAGGCATCCTGTACTTTGCCCACTGGCTTGATTTTTGGACATTTTTATTTTTATACTCAATTTTCTCAGTTATTTGGCTTAACTTGTGCTTTTTATCAGGCTATTTTATTTTTAAGAAGCCCTGCCTATGGCTACTTATCTCTCTTGACAGTGTTGCCTGGTTCTGCTGTGCAGATGGAACCTCTTACCCAGCTAAGCTGGAAGCCATTGTCACAGCAGGTCGCCAGAGACTTTTCCTAATGAAAAGGAAAATGTGGGTTTGAATCCCTTCAAATAGCAGATGAATGTAAACCTTAGTCTCTGACGAAGCTACTTTCACTGGAATTTTAAAAACCCCACTTGTCAGAGAAGAAACAAGGTAGAGGCTAGTCAGCTGGAAAGGAGAACAAGTGGTAATATATGCTCTGCTTGATTTAACTCATTATGTGAAATTGATCTAAGGGAAAATAATCTGTAACTGTAATGCAGCAACCTGTCTTCTCCCAGCCCTTCCCAAACCAGCTGCAAATAAACTTGTTTGTCCAGAGGCTGGTTTTATTTGCCAGAGACTATTTCCCACTGCACATTTGTCCAGTAATGTGGACACTGCCACTGCTTCCTCAATGGGTACAAATAGTCCGAAGAGATGGAGATAATGATCCTTTTTTTTTGTCTTTTTTTGAACAAAGGGATTTTTGTACAAGACCTCCTGCTGGTCGTGCTGATTTGATCAGGATTTGCACCTTAATTGTCATGTCTCCTCGGGAGCACTTAAAACAAGCAAAGCAAACAAATTCCCCACAGCTTTTCTTACTCAGGGGTTCCTGGGCTGTTGTGCAATTCCCTGGCATTTAACTGCAGACTGGCAAGTCTGGTGCTAGTGTGGGAAACAGAAAGCCTGATAAGATAGTCAGCTGTTAATTCTTCCATGGGACTGTGGAGTTTAAACTCTTACAGAATGGTGTCTTCCTCCTCTGTTTTCCCACTATAAGTGGGCTGACATGCAGAGCCAGGAGTAACACAGAGTCAGGAGCAGTGCAGGGTTGAGGTGTCTGAGCTTCCCTGCCCCGAACCAGTGTCAGCAAGTTCTGCAAGTATCCTGGTACCTGAGTCAAGCAGGAGAACTGTTGGAAACACAAACTGCTCTGTGCACGTGTGCAGCCTGAGCCGAGTGTCCTCTGCAGACAGCTCTTACCCTGCCATTTCATTACCTTTCAGTTGTGAGCTATGACCCTGTTGGGAAAACCTCACACAGTTCACTGGTCAGCCAGCTGGCTGCAGGTATTTCATTTATCATGTGCTGGCAGATACACTCCTGACCTCAGACTTGCTTGTTTTTGTTTTTAGGGCCATCAAATAGTGAAGGTGCAGGCAAAGTCAGCCTCTTGAAGAAAGTACCAGCACTGAAGGACGGAGACTTCACCCTTGCAGAATGGTAAGAACTCAGTCCTTAGACTTCCTTGTGTACCAGCAATCCGTGCTGCATTCAGAAGATGTCATTCCCATGGAATAATTAAGGACCACAGAATATATGAACATGCTGGTTATTTTTAATAGTATAACCTCATTTGATCTCTTTCCACTTTCTGTTTGAATTATCTTTCAGAATGTAAACAACTCAGCTGACTTAGCTTCTTCATCTCACCCTGAATGCACTTACCTCAAAATGACTATAAACAGTCCTGGGAGATGTTTAAAGCTTATAAAATCCCTTTCACCCTAGGAAAAGAAATCCCTTTTACTCTAGGAAAGAATTCTGTTTATCTGAATTAGTCATAAAGGCTGAGTGAACATCTACACAGATAAAATTTAGGCTTTACATGAAAAGATTAATATGGAGACTGGTTAATGAATGTCATAATACTGAAGCAATTGAACCATAGCAGTGTCAGCATGGTAGGGGTGTCTGATTTTCTTCCATTTTGTCAGCACATTTTCTGTGGTATCTTTTTTTGTATTCTTGCAGATGACTAAGATATTTTTCCATCTGATTTCTGCCAGTTAGTGAAAGTATAAACATCTGGACAAACACAAAAAGTTTCTGTAGGGTTTCCTTGCTGAGACTTCCACTGACTTCAGTGGAAGCTGCATGCTGGAGACAGACCTGATGAAAAGGCAACAATAACCCATCAGAGAGTTTCATTTAGTACACAGGCACAGAAACAGTGCAGATCTCAGAGAGATGGGTCAGAACAGGCAAGGAGCAAGTGGAGTTACCCTCACTGATAGATGATCATGGAGATTTATTGTTTGTTTACCCCAGTACTATCCAGCAGCACCATAGAACAGTGCTGTGATTTTCCAGCAGGTTAAAGTTTTTATGGAAGCCGAGGTGATTAAGGGCCACTGATGTCGACACGAACTAGATGCCTTTATACGGTCCCTAGACTCCACTGGAAATCCTGATCTGAAAGCTTTTTAGTGGAAGCAACAAGCTGAGAAGGAGCAGGACAGGGAGCTTAGGCAGAAGCATTCTGTAACTGCCTGACCCCTCTCTTGTCTCCTGCTGGTGGGGGGCAGCACGGCCATCCTGCTGTACCTGAGCCGAAAGTACAACACTCCCGACCACTGGTACCCCTCAGACATCCAGAAACGGGCCCGGGTGGACGAGTACCTGTCCTGGCACCACGCCAACATCCGGGCCAATGCTCCTAAGACCATGTGGATCAAGGTAAGGAGACTGAATGGAAAAACGTGAGGAAAGTGATGTTTTCTTGTGAGAATACTGAGCATGTAAACAGTCCCAGTTCAGAGAGAGTTTGTCATGATGAAACAACAAACCTGGGCCATTCCCAGCTGAAAGGAGCTGTTGGAGAGGGAGCTGTTCCAAACTGGTCAGTGTCAGGATTTGGCCAAAGCAGATTTGGCCATTTTGGTTTTTTGCTTTGTCTTGACTAATAAAAAACTAAGTGAGCCAAGCTACACCCATAGCAAAAACTTTCTCAATTTTACCATCTCTCTTCAAAACAACAAAAGGTTTTGTTGTTTCATATTATTCATTCTTTATGCTTGTGAGCACTTTATTTGTTAAATAAATAGCTTTTTCTACTTTTCTCCAAGGAAATTCTTTCCCAAACCAGTTAGAAAAAGAACCATTTAAGTTAACTTTCCAAAGAGACCCCATTCAGAGGTTTTCTCCCAATTTGCCTTAAACCAAGACACCCTTAAGAAAGGTCTGGTGCAGAAGATCTCAAACCCAACAGACTTTCATGGCCTGGATTTGTAAGCGAATATGTGACAGAACTAAGTATGGCTTCCAAGGGCCTCCCCCTCCCTGCACAGCTGTGCAGAGTGTGCACACAGGCAGAGCTTGGCTTTGGTGAACATGGGGTTTGTTGCTGGAAGCATAAGGACTTGCATTCTTCACACAAGTCCCTGCAGCCTCCTTAGGGTGGAAATCCAGGAGGAGTCTTCCAGCTCACTGCTTCTCTGAAACAGGCTCAGGGACAGGAGAGAGACACTGAGAGGCAGATTTTCTTTACTCAGTGTAGTCAGGCCAGCTCACATTTGGACAAAATTACCTGATTCATCCTGAGCCAGAAAATCATTTAGTATCAGATGATTTTGCTGGATGCGTATTTCCAGCCAACTCACCAAGACAGTTAATGCAACTATCCCTAGAGAGCCCTAGGTGCAAGTATAGTTCTGAGAGGACAGCTGGTATGGAATTTCAGATCAAATCAGGACTGTTAGTAAACAGGTAAGAACTTTATTCCTCCATTGTAAAGTTTGCCCTTATTTGTGCTAACAAAGCATATCAGGGCTAATTTGTCTTCTTGAATTTATTGATATATGATTATTTGGCTGTA
The DNA here is from genome assembly GCA_008694505.1 of Cyanoderma ruficeps. Classification (NCBI taxonomy): domain Eukaryota; kingdom Metazoa; phylum Chordata; class Aves; order Passeriformes; family Timaliidae; genus Cyanoderma; species Cyanoderma ruficeps. The sequence goes on along the minus strand of VZDJ01000174.1, from coordinate 11,624,755 downwards.
GAATACAGAGAAACATTTCAAATATGAGTCACATTCACACAAGAAGCAGTTTCTTCCAGCCTCTGAGGCTATCACTGCAGTGCTCCAAGGGAAAGAAATCCAACTAATTGCTGCTGATGATGATTAAATAGCCCAGATGCAGAAAAGGTCCTCAGAATAACTGTAAATATGGAAACATGAAAAGCCACCATGTAAGAGAAGAATATTAGCTAGAAATGGGTGAAGATAGACAACTCTAAGATAAGGAAAAGAAAGAAGATGCTATTTTGAGCAATTTTACCCAAAGATCCCATCATGCATAGTTGGAATCACATAGGAAGAGAACTGGCCACAAATTTTCTGATTAAATAGATTCCACATGTATTTGGCCAAAATCTTGGCTTGGATTAAGCAATCCCAACTTGAATTGTTGAATATACTAGCAGTAAGTAGAAATTCAGTCCACTCACACTGACTGAAATTTGTGTGTTTAATTTTGATTCTCTAAACAAACTGTACCTCTTTAGCTGTGGAAGGTGAAGGCAGCACAGCTGTGAAACACTGAGGGCTCCAGTGGTGCATACACCTCTGTGACTGGTGAAAAGTCTTGTGGAAAGGCAACTACCCCCTGTGCCAGCAAGTCTGTGCAGACACAAGGGCTGCACTTATGTGATTGCTCCAGAAAAATTTCTAGTGGTTTAAAGAATGGTGCTTTAAGCCACTGTAAAAATGGTGCTGACCACTTCCAGCCTTGCTGGCTGCTGTCACACAGAGCAAGCCATTTCTGTCTCTCCAGACAGTGTTGATGCATTCTAGTCCTTCTGATGCTCCTGCCACAGCCACCACCATTCCCTGCACTCTGTCACCCTGCGGGACAGGCAGCTGCCTGCAGCACCCAATTCCACAGCAGGAGTGGCTGCTGGGCAGCTGCTGGTGACACAGAGGCTGTAGCAGGGGTGACTGTGGCAGAGATTTGTCTTCCCTGGAGCTGTTGCCCTTTTTTCTTTTGTAGCCCAACAGGGTGGAGTGGGAGGGCACAGCTGCCAGACACAAAATGAGATGAGGATCCTTGACTTTGTTCCACACATTGCTGCTGGTCAGCTGGAGGTCACTGCCGTGGCAGGTCAGGATTGCTGGTGTGCTCTCTGTCCAGGAGCTCCGTGGAGCTGCCACAGTCCATGAAGCTCTGCCATCTCCTTCTGTGGCTTTATTGCAAGTCACTGATGATCGTGGGGTGAAACTTAAATTACTACTACTACAGAAAAGATGGTCATGTGTGCTGTTATGTCCCTTCTCAGGTGTTGATTCCCCTCTTCACAGGGCAGCCACTGCCCTCAGAGAAGCTCCAGGAGGTTATGGAGGGGCTGTCCACTTCCCTGAAGCAATTTGAGGAGAGGTTTCTGCAGGACAAGGCTTTTATCATTGGGAATGAGATTTCCCTAGCGGATCTTGTGGCCATTGTGGAACTGATGCAAGTGAGTCCTGGAGTGTGGTGAGGAAACATCAGCACAAGAGAAAGCAGATGCTGCTGAGCAGGGAGAGTGCAGCATGTGGTAACACTTCACTAGGAGGAGAAGCGAGGGCATATCTCAGCAGAACTGGCCTAAGACAATGGGGAGAATGTGGGAGTGGGTTCAGAACAGCAGTGAAAATCAAACAAAAAAAAAAAAGCTGGCTGCAACAGATCTCTTTTGTTTCTCATCTCTAGCAATAACCTCTTCTTCATTTTTTATCATGATTTTATTTTTAACCTCCACAGAAGGAGGTAATATATAAAGTGAGAAGCAATAGCAGACAGGTCCGATGAAATGAGACAACTATATAGCAATATTTCTACCATTCAAGAATATGATACTTGCCAGTGCCATGTCTGGAAGATGAAAGAATTAACCTCAGACAGAGGCAATCAAATTAAGTCTGTTACAAACTGGTTGCTGCCTGCCAGACCACCAGGGCCTGGATCCTGCAGCCCAGCAGTGATTTCTTCCTCCCAGTTCAGTGTCCAAGGGACTGAAAAACAGCAGTTCTGCTTCTCTACATTGTGTTCCAGAGAGTGACACAGGCAGGAGGCAGAAAGGGGGGTAGATTATGTTAATTAGGACACTGGTTCAGTTAAACACTTCACTTTCTGTGCTGGGTGTTGCTGTATATTCCAGCACTCTGGATTATCTGGGTTATTACTGCAAACTGGGCAGTAGTCCCTGGAACTGCCAGCCCACCACACCTTCAGTGTCGTGGCTGAAAATCACTCACAGAATCTGGTCATCTGTGCTGCACTAAACAGCTCCTCCAGCACCCAGGAATTGAGTTGAAAATGCCCTTTAAAATACAGGTTAGCTTTTGTGTCCCTCAGAGAGGCACACCTGACTGGAGGAGATTTCCCTCCTTCCTACTGCTCCTCGATGAGCTCATCCTTCCCCCCCTCTTTACCTGTACCTGTGAGTATATTTTTAGTGCCTGTCGTCTCAGTTAAGAAGTGACTGCCCCAAGCCTCACTGTTGCTCTCTCCCCTTTCTGCAGCCTGTTGGAGTTGGTTGTGACATCTTTGAAGACAGACCCAGGCTGAGGGAGTGGCGCAGGCGGGTGGAGGATGCTGTGGGGAAAGAGCTTTTTTTCCAAGCCCATGAGATGATCCTCAATATCAAAGAACTGAGCAATATTCAAATTGATCCACAGCTGAAAGAGCAACTGACGCCTGTGTTGATGAAGATGTTGAAATGAATTAACCTATCTTAGCATTTTTCCTGCCTTTTTATTTTCTTTTTAACTTCTTCTCTGACATCCAGTTCTACATGTAACTGGAAAGAGCACTGTAATTCTAACACAGAAATTGCAGAGTGTTTCCCCCTGGGCCAAGTCTTTCATGTATCTTTGGGGGTGGAAGCTGGGGAAAGCTTAAGATCTAAAACATTAAATTTATACAGAGGCCCTACAGGTCACTTAATGTGCATCTGGATTTTATTTCAGTGTGACTCTTCTCAGAAATGGTAGAGACAAGATCGGTATTTCCTGACAGAATTCAAGCCAGCCCATAAACTGGGAATGTTAAAGAACTGAATAGGATGAGGATCATTGTTTTCAATTTTAACATTTGTACTGCAAAGTGTGCCTGATCCTCATCTTACCAGCCTGTGTCTGCACAGAGAAGTAGAGCACAAAACAATTACTCAAAAGTTAAAAAATTTTTTTTGAAAGTTTCTTGTTGTTGAGGCATTTTGCTTGGCTGTCCATGTACATTCCACACTTCTTTTCCACTTGAAGTTCCTTTGAGAAATTTCTTTGTATTCATCTCCAACTGTGAATCTTTATAATTCTGCAGTTTAGCTGCTGCTTTGGATTTCTGAAAGCCTGGGTTCTGTTGGTGCTCTGTCTACCAGTACGTGTGTGGCAGCAGCTGTTCTTGGACACTCCTGCCGCTGGTGGCCACAGCCTTGGGATAACTGCCTACCTAAAATCCCATGTTGATATCATATAGAAAGGATGCATTCACAGTGTTTTCATGAAAGAGAATCTAACAGTACACAAATTGGGGGTTTTTTCCTCTGGTAATACTGTAATAGCAATCCACATTTCTCCTAGGAAATGCAGAGAGGGAATAAATGCAGACATGCTCTTCTGAGACTGTTTGGGATGGAAGTTCACCAACTAAGTCACCCTGTGCAGCTGAAGTAATATGAGAGATTTTGTGGCATTGAGCAACACATGCATCACAATAAAAGGGCAAAGAGTTGTTTTGGAGCTTTTGGGCTCTTTTTCTTGGCTGTTTGCTTCTGCTCAGTTATAGCTCAAATACAAAATCCTTTTGTATTGCAGCACAATTTATGAGGTAAAACTGAGCAAATCCAACCATTTTCAGTTTCTTCAGTTGAAAATAACAAATTGTAAAGGATGCAGAAATTGTTGGAATATAAATCTGTGTATTTCCATTCATAAGTAGTTGCTGCCCTTACCCTAAAATCCTTGCCAAAAAATTCCTCCTGTAAAGACTAAAACAGAATGAGTAGTGGACTTCAGGAAAGGCTTCTTTCATAATCAAATAACTGCTTTTTCTTTTTTTTTTTTTCCTCCAGTGCTACCATGTCTTGGCAAGTGACATTTTTTGCTGGCAAGTTCTAAAAAAACTGTTATTTTCTCATGGTGTTTTTCACCAAGGTTTCAGTTCTAGATACTACTCTGTCCTAGAAATCTTTTCCCAGCCTTATTCCTGGCAGTTTTTGCACATGACTCTTAGTGCCAGTATTGTCTTCACTAGCAGCAGTGAAGGCCAAGCAATTCCCTAAGCAAA
>VZDJ01000174.1:11447619-11620424 GCA_008694505.1 Cyanoderma ruficeps | reverse complement strand
AAAAAAAAAAGAAAAAAAAAAGCAATTTCATCAGTTTTCATTACCGTTGTTGAGAATTGTAGAAAACCAAGATGTCACATTGCACAAGGCAAACTTTCCCAACAGTTTTGTGCCTTAAATGAAGACGTTTTAGTATAGCTGGTTCATAACCCTTTGGTGTAAAGGAGCTCATGGAAGCTCACTGGACAGTAGCTCAGCTCCTGAGAAGCCGCTGATCTCTACTTTAGACACCTCTGATCTGTAGATTAGACCGTCCCTGTGAGCCAGCCTCCCGAGGCCACTTACCAACTTGAGAGCTCAAAGTCCTTGTAATTAATACACGTTGGATAAAGCAGTAAACCTCTCTGCATGCTTTTTAATTTCTTGTAGTGTTGGTTGTTTTGAGAAATTACCACACTTCCATTCTCAACCCTCCCTGCACAGAGGTGTCTGTCTGTTGTAGTGATCTGAAATGTTTTTCCTCTGGGAGCAAGGGCCATCACAGAACTCATTTTACCCATCCATGAGGGAGATGTGATGGTTGTGGTCTCACAGCCCATTGATGCTGTCTTACATTACAACGACACAGACTTCAAGACACAGAAGGCTGAAAATGACTTCTTTATTTTTGGGATCTGTGTCCCTTTTATACTACTTTACACAGACCAATTTGATTAGTGAAACAAAGGCAAACCGCTTCAATCACATTGCTCAGACCAGAGGGACATCAAGAAGTAGTCCCTCCTAGGAAAAAGAATAAGTAACAAAGTTACAGTTACAAAAACATTTCTCCTGTTTACAGAAAATTCTTTACGAAAAGAATTTCAGAAAACCAAAACACCTCAGGCATGGAAGCAGGGCTACAGCGCACGGTGAATCCCAAAGGCCGTGCAGCCAGCTGGTGCGGCTGCGGAGAAGCGGAGTAACCTTGACCGGACCTGGCACAGAGCGAGGGGCACTGGAAGGGCAGGCCCGGGGCTGAGCCCGCCCCCGCCGCGGCTCCGCTGCCGGGGCGGCTCCGAGGGCGGGGCAGGGGCCGGGCCGGCTCGGGCTCGGGGGCCGCGGGCAGAGGCGGTGCGGGCCGGGAGGCAGGAGCGCCATGCCGTTCGTGGAGCTGGACACCAGCCTGCCGGCCGAGCGGCTTCCGCCGGGGCTGGCCCAGACCCTGTGCGCCGCCGCCGCCGACATCCTGGGCAAGCCGGCGGAGGTGAGCGGGGCCGGGCCGGCGGGGCAGGGGCAGGGGCAGGGGCAGGGGCAGGCCGAGTGGCGGGGCTGGAGGCCGCGGGGCCGGGGCGGCCGGGCTGGAGGCGGCGGGGGCTGACGGTGGCTGTCCCGGCAGAGGGTGAACGTGACGGTGCGGAGCGGGCTGGCCATGGTGCTGTCGGGCTCGGCCGAGCCCTGCGCCCAGCTGGTGGTCTCCTCCATCGGCGTGGTGGGCACGGCGGAGCAGAACAAGGCGCACAGCGCCCGCTTCTTCGACATCCTGACGGCGCAGCTGGGCCTCCGCCAAGAGCGGTGAGTGCGGGCTGGTGAGTGCGGGCTGGCGGGGGCTCGGCCGGGGCCACCGTGCTCACCCCAAGGGCAGCGAGGGCGTCCTCCCATCGGGCCTACGGGTCTGCGTGGTCCATGGATACGGAACACGACAAACAAGTACCAAGAGGATGTTCATAGTGGAGATAGTGGCAGTTCCCATGTACTCCAGGAGACTAAATTGTAATACAGATCCAAGACGAGATTGCAAACACTAAGTGCTCATGGATGCTGAATCCCAGACATGTGGTTTGGAGCCAGATAAAACCACAGGCTGGTATGCACTTGTTGAACAGTCTGGGCATTACTGTTCTCTGAAGATCAGTAGTTACTGTTGGTGAAACTGGTGCAAACCCCACCAGAATTGGTAGAGCTTCACAGGGGTCACTCTGCCAAGTGCTGGAACGAGGCTGTTCCTGAAGGTCAGCCATGTCCATCTCTGCTTGTCTTGCCCATCTCCCCAAAGGAGAGGGATAATAGTACTTCCCTGCCTCTTGGATGAAATCCCTGGCAAGATTATGCACTATGTGGTTCCTTCTAAAATGGACAAATATCTCATTTAAATTGTTGAAATACAGACTGCTTTTATTTGTGTGGGTGAAGTCTGTTTGTACCCTGACCATACACAGCTTATGTTTCCTTCTGTCAAATGAACACCCTGAACTGTAAGACAGTGAGACCCTAGTGCAGATTTTCTACTATGTTGCAAACTGAGCAGCAATAATGTTTAATTGTAAAATAACGTTTCCTGTCCTGTTTGCTCTTATACCCAAAAGGATTGTCATCCGCTTTTACCCACTGGAGCCCTGGCAGATCGGCAAGAACAGGACAGTCATGACATTCCTGTGATCCTTCAAGTGGCCAGCTGAAACAAAGCAAGGATGAAGGCAACCCAGGGATGATCAGCTCTGTCTACTTGTTCCCTCTTGTGATCAAATCTGTGTACCTCTGCACTTTCACCTGAATGATTCACTTTTGTCTTTGCATCCTCTACACACAAAGCTCAAGAGTGAGGCAATTAACTGTACTGATTTTATTGAAATAGTTCAAAGTCTTTGTCTCAAGCTCAGGCCTAGACAAAGCTGCTTGTAGCAGTAAAAAGTTTAATTCTAAAACATTTGGCTTTAGTGAGGACCAGAGAGGTTTTGAGGTTTATCTAGTTTTTCTCATAGTTTGCAAGGGAGAAAAAAATCCTTTTTTCTGTTTCTCTGTAGCAGCAGAAGGGTCGGGTCTCAGGCCAGTGAAGATGGCCTGGAAGTCAAATTCTTTTCTTTTTCAGGCTCCTCTGAAAGCCCTTTCTGGAAAGAGAGGTGATTATTGGGAGAGTTTAGGCATTGAAGGCTCATGTCACATTTTGTGCTCTGTGCTCTGGCATTGCCACCTCCTGTGACTTCTACAAAGTGTTACTTGCTCACAAGGTTTTCAGGGCTCAAAGTCTGTCTGCTGATGGCAGTGTCTGGAGGAGAGAGTCCCTTCTGAAGACCTACACTGTGCCACCAAAAAATATTTTTAAGTTTCTGCCAGCTTTACTTCCTGTTGTTCACTGTTTGTTCAGAGTCCTTTCCCTCACTGTTATGGGGAGTTTTGGGATGATACAGCATCTCACTGTGATCTGTCACTGATGTTTCTGCCTCAGTGTCCCTGCAGAGAAGTGTTTTGGGTTTTTAGGACCCATATACTCCCTCGCTTTGTAACTGGAATACAAAGGGCATTTTATTAAAGCAAAAGCAGGGTACTTTTTGTGTACAATGTTGCCTCTGCCTTCTGCTGCTAATGAAAACATTTCCCAGTTTCCTTTCACTTTGTGACTTGGTCAGGTGGAGGTCAGGGAGCTCAGCAGAGCTGAGAGCACATCCCTGGGACATGGGGTTCCATAAGAACACAAGACTGAAGGTGGCCTCTGTGCTCCTTCATCTTTATAATTGGAGTTTTATTTGTTTATGGCTTTACTGAAAATATTCCTTCTAATTAGCATTTAAAAGTTATTTGTTCCCTATACAGCATAAATAATTTCTATATTTGACAAGTCTGACAGGAATATAATACCAAACACAAATTTGTGTATCAGGCTGGGGGGCTACACCTTATCTGGTTAATAAAATGGAACGAAGCTTCTTTTGATAAGTGTCAGTTTACTGGATCACAGCATTGGGGGTTTCTAGGTCTTATTGCTTGGAGACAGACATTGTGGCTGCCCCTGACCTTCTCAGGAGGTCTTTTCAATCAAAAGTTTTTGAAACTCAGGCAATGAACAGGTTGGTGAACTGAATCTGAGAACACTGACTCAGCAGTACTGTGTGTCAGAGAAGGGGATGGATAGCCCTGGCTTTGCACCTGCTTGAGGTGAATATTCCGAAATTAAAGTGAGAAAATAATCTCACTTTAATTCTGATCTGCAGATGGTTCATTTCCTGGAGGTCCTTCTGCTGCCTCCTCAAGCAACAACCACAAACCCTTGCCAAAGCCTTTGTTTCCTTCAGAGAAATCTTGCTCAGCCCTGGGCCCCAGCTCTCTTGGTTTTTGGCCATGTTGGCCACCTGGGGACTTGTGGAGGCTCTGTGCTTTCCTCACCCTTGGCTGCTCCCAGTGTGGGCTTGTGCCTGGGAACAACTTCCCCAGTATTGCAGAGTTGTGCAAGAAGATGTGAGAAAGTTCATGTTGATCTGAAGAAATGGCCTATTTTTTACTTCACTGAGCTAATGTTGAAGTAGGTTTGACAGTGTTTTGGGACTCAAGAAGGATAACCTTCAAAGGGGTTATACAGGCCCCTGGAACCTGCCCCAGGACATGAACACATCAACCAACAGAAGCAGAAAACATTTTTCATACCTCAGGTTGGAGAAAATCAGGTACACCACCCTTATCTATGGCTCAGCAATGACGTTATAAAATCCCTTTCGCCTGAATGCTACGTGCAGATGGTCCCTGTTCCATGGGCTGGAGCCTGTCTGACATCTGGAGTTAGTATTTCCCAGCTATGGTTGATCTTTTCACTGTTGTAACTTCCCAGGCTCAACCTCCTAGGGTTAACAAATATTTCTGCTCCCCAAAGTGGCCTCTGTTGTTTGGGAAGGCTGTATAGGCATATGTTCCAACTGAAAGGCAATGCCCTGATTTTGAACACTGAGTAAGCATTTCCTAGCCTCAAACCTTTGGACTTTGGACAATCTTTCTGTGTATTTACCCTAGAGAGGAGCAGTGAGGCCCTGAGGATGATGCAGGAAGGTACTGCAGGGTTGTGATAGCTTGGTAAGTTACTCTCCAAACACAGCAGTGTGAGGCTGCTGTGTGCTTGGTGTGTCATGGTGGAAGGAAGGCTATTAACACAAACGTTTGAGATGAAGAGGGCTCTTCCTCCTAGTGCTAAGTGCAGTGCTTGAGCACAAGGGTGACTGTTGTAGCAACAGGAGTATTCGAGGGTGAGGTTCTGTCCCACAGCTGGGGCCCTGCCAGCCTGTCTGGCATGTGCGTGGGCTGTGCTGAGGTCTCTCTGGAGCTGCACCTGGCACATCTGCTCTTTGACACTCACTGCTGTCTTGACCACCTTGCACTTAAATAAAGCCAAACACACACGGAGCTGTCTCAGTGGTGCTGGGCTTCAGCTCCCTCAGATCCCAGGGGCACAGAAGTGTCTTCCCATCTCCAGCTAGCTCCATGGCAAGCCTTAGGGAAACTCGGTGGCCTTGGGCTGGTTTCCAGCTCCCTGGGCAGGGGATACACACACACTCAGGGTTTTTTGCCCAGACACCCCACATAGGCTGCATCTGAAGCTCCTTGAGCAGAAAAACATCTGAGCTTCTTGTCACCTGTTGAGTAGGAGCAGTCTTTAGACATACTAATTTCTGAATCTGGAATCCAAATGTTGCAGATGGGCTGCAAAAAGAGGATGACGGTGCTTTACTTTGTGAAGGAAAGCAGCTCTGCCCAGCATTGTTTGTGCAGGTGTTAGGGTGTTTGAGGGTTGAAAAAGCAAGGAACTGCTTTCTGCCCTTCCACCATTTTTCTGTGAGAAATTCCCCGACATATTCAATGTGGAAGATCAGCTCCACATTTTGGGGTTGGGCGGCAGAAAGATAATGACAGTGCTTTCCCTTGGGAAGGAATGCTCGTGGTCCCGGTGTCGATAGTCAGACAACATTGTCCAGAGGTACAGGAAACACCTTTCTGTCCTGACAGCTTTTGAGTGGGATCAGTCCTTGGATGTATTAATTCTTGGAGGTGGTATCCAAGTTTTCGTGGTGGTTCCCTGAAAGGGAATGGTGATGATTTTCCATAGAAAGGAAAAAACCTAGACCCAGTGTTTCAGTTCAGATACCAGGCTGCCTAAGGGAGGTAAAGGCCAGCACGTCCTGGTACTTTTGGTGTTGGAGCAATCAGTGTCTTAAGCTGCGCCAGGGGAGGTTTAGACTGGATTTTGGGAGGAATTTCTCCACAGAAAAAGTGAGACCTCAGACCGTGCTGCCCAGGGAGGTGGTGGAGTTACCGTCCCTGGAAATGAAAGTCTGGACATTTAAAGAAAAGTCCAGTCTAGAATTTAAAGAAAGACCGGCTGTAGTCTGGTCGGTGCTGTTCGGTCCCAGCTGGAGCTCTGACCCCCGAGCTCTTTTCGAGCCGAACTGAGCCGGGAACTCGGCAACCTACGAGCGCCTTCAGCGCCGCTCCTGCCCTCCCACTTCGCAGTGCGCAGCGTTCCCATTGGCTGCCTGCGGAAGGGCGGCTCGGCCAATCCGGCGCTGCCTTGTTGGCGCCGTGGCTCCGGCGGCGGTTGCGGTGGAAACCGCCGGTGCGCGGCTCCCGGGGGAGCGGCGGGAGCCCGAGGGACCGGCGCCGAGAAACGGCGGGAGCGCCCCGGGAACCCCCCGGGAGCCCCCCGGGAGCAGCGCCGGCATGCCGGGGGCGGCCCCGCGAGGTGAGTGTCCCGTCCGCCCGGCCCCGCGGAGGGGCAGCCGGCGTTTGGGCCCTGCCCGGTGAGGGTAGCGAGAGCTCGGCCTGGGCGGTCTCGCCCGCGCCGCTCCCTCCGCGGAGCCGCGGTCGGAAGCGAACATGGGCTTCCGCCTCCTCCCGGCCCTGTGTGCCGCCCCACGGGCGAGCGGCGTGAGCAGCGTCCCTGCCCCTCCGTGCGGAAAGTGATCGTGTTTCGGTAAAAACGGCTTGTGCTCAAGTGAGTCAGATCTTCGCAATGTTAAAAAAAAAAAAAAGAAATCCAAACCAAAAATCAAGTGGTTTTTCAAAACGTGTATCTGCAATGTATGGATCCCAAGTGTTGCAGGAACAACAAAAGCTGTGAAAGCCCAAGTCACTCCCTTTGTTTCTTAGTTAGAAGTTGAGAACACAGGTTCTGGGAACAAGAGCTGACATTGGAAATATTTACTTAAATTTTAAACTACTGAGGTAAAAGGAGAGAAGGTTTTGAAGGCAAAAGGCTTGTTGCCTTTCAGGATGTGCACACCTGTTGTAGCTGCAGATTTATAACTGAGACACTCCTGTATCTGAAAAAATTCAAAGTGGCTTGTAATATTTAATATGAAAGAGCAGTTATTTTTTGTTTGCTTATCTCATGTAGCTGTGTTCCTCTGGAAGTCCTTGTAGCGACGTACTCAGTTCCTAAATGCTGTGGCACTGGTGCAGCTCACTCCACTGTCAGGGTAGTTTTGCAGCCACATGCGGTGCCAGGTTTAAATCAAAATGAAATAACACCCAAAACTGTGCAAAAATTGTGTGGGGGCAACAGCCTGCCCTTGTTTTCCAGCAGCATCTCGCAGTCCTGTTTGGTTCTGTGCCTTCAGCCTGTGAACAGCAGGCAGGAGAGATGCTAAATGGTTGTTTTTAAGTTCCTGTGTGTTACAAGCTTCCAGTATAAATAATAAGTAGAACTGAACTTGTTTTCCCACTTTTTCTGTAGTTGCAGTTTCCCCAAGAGTCCAACCTCAGAAGTGAAATCTTGACCGTAGTCTCTGCTGTTGAATTCCTCTGACACCTTGAGCAAGATTATTTGGATTCAGCAAAAGAATTGGGCTTATCACTGAATATAGGCATTTTTGTAAGTGGACTTAAACCCCATCAGTTGAAATATGTAATTGATTTGGGATCATACAGACCGACTTACTGAAATTGTCATGAGCATCTACACCCTGTCCAACTGTGTTACATTCAGTCTGTCTGAAAGAGGTAACCATTAATCCCTGTGCATGTATTTTCTTCTGTGTGAAAAGTAGACAAGGAATCTGTCCTGAAGGAGATTTGAGGTTTTATTAATGTTTATCTGGTGACTTTAAAGAGAAAAATGCTTTATTGCTGTGCAGTTGTCAGTTTGATTTAACTACAGGCGAGGAGAGCCAGTGGTGCATGGGCAGGCAAATGCTCATTGCTGAATGAGTGAAATTCCTGTCAAGGCATTATTTTCTCTACATGCAGAACTAATCATGATGATGTATGAGTTAATTCAGCTTATAGTTCTAAACTCCCACTGCTTCCTGCTGTGGTTAATTCTGGACTTACTCTTCTATTAATGTAGTCTCCCATATTAAAGACTGTTTTTAGCATGTCTTGCATGTGTCATCTCCTTGTTTGAGTTGATGGGAAGGTTTTATCATGTAGCAGTGAAGGTTTTCTATAAAAGCAGCACAGAGCTCTTTCATAGATTTTTGCCCTTACTAACACGATGTTTCAAGCAGTTAATTGAACATAAATTATGGGCTTACTTATGAGGAAAAATTACTTACAGGTTATAAAGGTGTATTGACCCCTTCAAACTTTTTATCAGGGGTAAAAAGGACTGGAAAGATGAGTATTCTTTTTCAGAATGAAGAAATGCTAGTTAGTAAAACTTCAGTTTCTTTTGTTGGCATCCATCTGGTAGATCCAGGTGTGTCTGCAGGAGCTCTAACCTGACTTTGCATTAGGGCTGGTCTGTAGAGGTTGGTCAGTATACTCAGAACAGCTCTGGTACAAACGCTGGTTCTGTTCCAGCAGGGATGGCAGTAGTGAAAATTGTTCCTCAGTGGAATTATTGTTCCTCTGTGGTTGGGCAGAGGGGTGGCATGGGGTGGTGGTTAATTGGTTATTAATCTATGCTTGTAAAGTATTCCCAGCTTGTCTTTTGCTTATGAATCTTTTCTTTGTGGACAGAATAAATATTCTAATCCTGTTTGCTTTCCAGACCTGTTTGTGATAGACCCTTCCTCCTGTTCCTGGTGAAAGACATTGTGAATAGTTGTGAACATGGTAAGGGTTTTTTGAGATGGCTTTTAAGGTGTTTTGGTAGAAATAAAATTGAGAATTTTCTCCTTTCCTGGGACTAAGAATGAACTGCCATAATGAGAACATTGTTTTTGGAGTGATTTTAGTTATTGGTAAATTTAAGAATTTGGAAAAAAAATCACTGTAATGCATATGACTATTCTAGGAAAGCTGTTGCTTGCAAGACACTCGAGATTTGTTTTTTTCAGCTGATTTCGGATGGGAAATGGTTTTGATATTTGTTTATTTGCAACGAGGGATGATTAAATTAATTACAGCTCTTGTCACCTTAAGTGATCTCTCAGTATTGTTCATGTACCAGTTAATTAAAAAAAAGAGACAAATCCATTTTTCAAAGGAAACTGGGACATATGTAGGTGTCACATTTCTTGTCCCGTCTCAATCGTCATTCCAGATTCGAATTGCAGCCCTGAACGCGAGCTCCACGGTGGAGGATGACTGTGAAGGGACCTTCAAAAGTCATAAGACACAGACCAAGGAAGCTCAGGTAAGTAATTCCACAATTTTCTTAATGAAGATTTGTTTTGAGGGGAGTTTTGTCCTCCAGGTGCAGGGATTTGTTCAACCATCATGTTTTGATTTATTAAAGTTTAATTACTCTATCTCTTGACCCCTCCTTTAGCAAACTAAAACTCCACTCAAATGAGTTATTTTAGGACAGTAACACAAATGTTCTGCTGTACAGCAGAAAGTATTGAAAGTGTGAAACTACTGAAATCCATAGTAAACCTAATTATATTTAATAAAGTTTTCTTAATAAGTACATTCTTGTTATTTAAATCACAGGAAGCAGAAGCTTTTGCTTTGTACCACAAAGCGTTGGACCTTCAGAAACATGACAGATTTGAGGAGTCTGCTAAAGCTTATCATGAGCTGCTTGAGATTCGTCTTCTGCGAGAGGTCAGTGACCTTGAGAGAACAACACTGTAGAAACTGTTTGCTGTATTTTGCCTTACTTCATTTCCTAGCTAGAAACGTCAGTATTATCAATTAGCAAATTGTTTAGCTGTTCTTGTTACTTGTCTGATTCCTAATGCTCACGTTGCATTTATTTTATAATTTCTAGGCAGTTCTTTCTGGTGATGAGAAAGAAGGGCTGAAACACCCGGGTTTGATGTTAAAATATTCCACCTATAAAAACCTAGCACAACTGGCAGCACAGAGGGATGACTTAGAGACAGCCATGGAGTTCTATCTGGAGGTACAGTGTAGCTGAAATTACACACTGGAGCCTTAATGTTTGTAAAAACTTTCTAAAATACAGACCTACACATCCAGCATACATCATGTCAGTGTATATCTGAATACTGTATTGTTTCTGATCCTGTGTGGGATCAAATTGCTCCACCATTCAGTCCCCAAAGCAGTTGTGATCCTGCAGAAAACTAAAGCAGTGCCACTCCCTGCAGCAAAGTGGGTATGCATGTCTGAAATGTGGATATTATTGTTTATTGTGCTTTCTAGGCTGTGATGCTGGACTCCACTGATGTCAACCTGTGGTATAAAATTGGTCGTGTGGCAATAAAACTGATCCGCCTTCCCTTGGCTCGTCACGCCTTTGAAGAAGGGCTCAGGTGTAATCCTGATCACTGGCCTTGTTTAGATAACCTTATCACAATTTTGTATACACTCAGTGACTACACGAGTGAGTACAATGCACGGAAAGCATCTCAGTATGTGTGTGATTTTACATACCAAGAAAAAGTGGCAATGAAATCATAAATCATATAGGTTGATACAGCAGGGTTTGATACTTCATGATAGAGATTTCATTGAATTGTAAAGCATGATGATTTAGATAAGTTTTGGTTACCCTGAAAATAAATGTCTGTGGTCTCACAGATCAGAGCCTCTGCAGGAAGTTTCCCTGTACACTGTTCCTTTGCCTTTCCATGTATGTTGGTTTTGGCTTTCTAGTAGTTTCTTGCTCAGCATAGCTCTAGGATTTGGGTAGAAAAATACAGTCTTACTCATAATCCTGGTAGGATTAATTGCAGTTACAGCAGTGGATACACTGCTTGCTTCACTAATGGAATCTGCAGTTAAAACGTTTGATAACATAAAAATGGTGAATAATTGCATTTATGTTTTGTGCTTCTAATTCCTTCCGTGCCTGAACAGGCGTGAAAGTAAGTGGAAGATGTACTGCAAACATTGTTTAAACAAAATTAATTACGTTCTTTTTCTGGATACAGTACCTAAGAAAACACAATAGGCTATTTTAACTGTATGCATGTAATTATTTGACACCTTACAAAGCAATTGGATTAATTCATGTAAATGTCATATTTGGGTGGAATTCAGTGGTGTATGTGAGGCCCAGAAATGGGAGCTCTGAATGAACCAAAGCAGCCATTGACCATTCAATTTCTGTTTCTCTGTCAGCATGTTTGTACTTCATCTGCAAAGCTCTGGAAAAAGACTGTCTGTATAGCAAAGGATTGGTTCTGAAGGAGAAGATCTTTGAGGAGCAGCCTTGCCTCCAGAAAGACTCCTTAAGGATGTTCCTCAAATGGTGAATGTTGTCTTAGAGTATATACTGCCTTTGGAGTGTAAATTTTGGGTTTGGGGCTGCTCAGAAAACCTGCTGAGATCTTGTGCTTTAAGTGATAGGAATACCTTGCTGACCTGCCTTCTGAATAATGTTATGTGTTGGTGCTGCTGACAGAATGTTCTTCAGGAATTCTTTTTGGAGGGAGATAGAAAGAGGAAAAGAATCCATTTTCCATTTGTTGCTGCTCATTTATTTTCATGCCTAGGTCTCTTGTAATCATCTACCTTTGTTTTAGTTCCTGATCCCTGCAGCATTCACTTTAATTTTCCTAATTAAAACAAGCCAATAACAACCAAAACCAAAACAACTCTCACCTCCCCCACAAGTAAACCTCACCAAAAACTCCCCACACCTTACTCCTTTTCTTTCTGTGTGGATTTTATAGTGTGAGTGGGTAGGAGGAAAGTGGGAAAATAGAGGCCCATAAAATTTGCAGGATCTGTCTAAGTTAACTGATCCTTCAGCACAAAGATTTCTGATGGTTGACCCTTCTATATGTAAAGTTGGTAACATAATGTTTTGTGAATGCTTCTTTTAACGCTGTTTTTGTTACATTTTATGAGGGTATTAACTGCATCCCCTCTAGGCTTCAATTAAAAAAAAAAACCCAGAAACAAGAACTTATCTTCATTTTTTTGTTATTTCTTAGTGACATGTCTATCCATAATGTGAATGTGAGTGCAGCTGAAACAGGAAGGATCCTAAATGAAGCCCTGGAGCTGCGTAAGAAGAGACAAGCGTTGCTGGTGCGTGAGAGAGAGCCGGACCTCAGACTGGTGCAGCCAATTCCCTTTTTCACGTACGTCTGTATATTTTCTCTTTTCAAAATATCCTCTGAAGCACAAATTCTGACAACTGTGTTGTGCTTCAGATTTCTTCAAAACACCTTTTTTTTTTCCTTGTAAAAGCAACACCCCCAGTGTTTTGTTATTAGCTTATAGGTTGGTTTGGTGTGCTTACGATTTTAGCATAAACTCCATAGCTATTAGTTTTCAACTTTTGATTTTAAACCAATGATGTAAAAAATAGGTATCGTTTCTGAGGATGATTTGGCAGCTATTCCAATGTATTACTGGATTTTTCATATACGACTAGTTTGTATGTGAATTTCAAAGCAAGTTTAGCTTTTAAAAATGTTTTTACTGTAGGGATAATGAAAACTCAGAAAAAAACTCAGGAAGATATAAGGATACTAATAAGTTGTTATATATGTCTTTATTAAGGTAAAAGGATTGAGGATTTGTTTTTGTATTACACATGTTTTTCTGGAATATTAATAGACTCTGTATGTAGTTTGTATTGCAGAGAAGTTGTTTCTACTTGTGAGTAGGGATGAGTTCTTTTAATGTTGTTGGTTGAATGCAGAACCTGAAAATTTTCTTTGACACTACTTTTTTTAGCCTTTGGTGTAGAGTAATTTCCTCAGCAACCACTGCTTGGACCCCTTGTGTTTTTTAGAGACATTTTTTGAGTGATGGGGCAGGTTTTTGACACCCAGGTGTGTACTGCTGTCCCACTGAGGAGCTATCTCTAAGCTGTTGGGGAAAAACAATGTTGAATGCTGTTAGGTTTGTAAGCATAAAATAGAAAATCATGTGACAAGAACTGGGGATGTGATGCTGTTGTGTCTCCACTTGCAGGTGGAAGTGTTTAGGAGAAGCTTTACTTGCCATGTATCAGCACCTCACAACATGTGATCCTCCTCGACCCAGTCTGGGAAAGAGAATTGACCTGTCAGACTACAGAGACCCAGTTCAGCATCTGATGCTTTCTCCCACCTCTACTCCTGTCAGTGTTATTCAGCCAACTCCTGTCAGCACTAACCCAGTGGTGACAATGCCAGATCCTGTGTTACCTTATACTCCAACCACACCCAACTTCCCAAGTCACAGTCAGAGCTCATTGGAGCCAGGAGCTACTGTAGGTGAGCAAGGTACTTCAATCTAAGACTCAAGATCTCTTTCCTACTTCCCTGGGTATAGAAAACACTTCAGAATTCTTTGGGACATGCTGCTTTCAGCTGCGTGTTGGTGGAGTCAAAACCTTTTCAGCATATGTGTAACATCTGATACAGTGGAGGAGTATCTGACCTTTTCTGGTTTTGTGCTGTTGTCTCACACTTCAGCTTTTCAGTCTTTCAGATGAGAAAAATCGTGACTCCATTCCAGCAGTGGTGCACAGCAAACTTTTAATGCTGGGAAGGGACTTCAGCTCCATAGAATGAATGAGCTGTTTTACAATCAGATGACTGTGTTATTTTTCAGCTCATGTGTCACTTTAAGAAGCTGAGAAGACCGAGCTGTCACCTATATTTATTTGAAATCTGTACAAGATTTTTTTGGCACTGTCTTCAGAAGGAAAACAATGAATCTCAAGTGTTGCTGTGTAATTTATTTTTTTTTAAATAAAAAAAGATTACTCACTTTTTATTTGTCAATTTAACCTGTCAGGCTTTGGGGCTTTTTTCATTTCATTTTTAGGTGACATATCTGCAGGTGATAAATCTAAGAAAGGAGTGAAGCGAAGAAGAATTACAGAAGACAGTGGTGAAACAGCCAAAAGGAGATCTGCTAGAGTTCGGAACACCAAGTGTAAAAAAGAGGAGAAGGTTGACTTTCAAGAGCTGTTGGTGAAGTTCCTTCCTTCCAGGTACTGTACAGCAGCAACGTTAATTATCAGATAATCATAGAGAAGAAGCTGTTTGGGATTTTGTTTGATTGATATCTCCCCAACCTTAAAACTACCAGTCCTATGTTATTTTTTGAAGCAGATGTGGTGCATTATCTTCTGATAAATTTAATAATTTATTAAGTAGTAAAAATTGCTGAATAGAAATTGAAGAATGAAAAAGCTTTTACTACTGTTAAAGTGAATTAGTGGACGATGCACGTATCAAAATGGATAACATAAAGTAATCTTGATTTGGACGAAAGGAACTGGATGCAAATCTCTGAATTTGTTTCAGTAATATATTATCACTGTTAAAATTTGCACAATAATTCATATTTAGGTTCCACCTTGTAATGAAAGGAAGAATGAGGGTTTTGTTGATATTGTGGTTTTTGCCCCCCTTTCACACAGATTAAGGAAATTAGATCCTGAGGAGGAGGAGGACCCTTTCAATAACTATGAGGTGCAATCAGAGATCAAAGAGGAGAATTTTCAGCATGTTGGGCCACATAGAATGTCATTTGATTCTACAACATTTATGGAATCTGGTAATGATTTCATTATAACCCCTGTTCTTTCTTTGTTTTGTTTTTTTTTCCATATTGTATGCTTTATTCTCTGTATTTTCCTGTCATGCCTAGAAGATAGAGAAATAGATGCTATTTTAAAAAGTATAATTTTATGGTATAGAAGTATCTCAGTTGGTACTAATTTTTTAAGTCTTGAAGGATTCCTTAATCACTGTGTGCAGGAGCCCTGTTGTGTGGAATTTCCCACTTAAACAGATTGGAATACACTAACTGAATTCTGCACGTGTGCAGCACAGAAGAACTGCTGTGATATAAGTGCATAAAACACTGTTGAAACTTGATTGTTTCAAGTTATGATCTGTCTCAACCTTACACATGGAGGCCTTTGTGTTTATCTGCTTTCTAGAAAAGCAGGATGTTCATGAATTCCTGCTGGATAACCTGAACAACGGTGGGATCTTGGAGCTGATGATGAGATATCTGAAAGTCATCAGCCAGAAGTTCCTGGTGAAGTGGCCTCCTGGCTTGTGTGAGGTGGTGCTCAGTATCTATAACAGCTGGAGGAAGCACAGCAGTAGCCTTCCCAACCCACTCCTGAGGGACTCAAGTAATCAACACATCAAGGTAGTGAAACACTTCTCCTTATTCCTGTGTTTGCTGTAGTCTTGGTGTCAGTGTGCCCGAAGTACCCAACTGAAATCCAGCAGACACAGGTTTGGCTTAGCTCTGCCTGCAGCTGCTTGTCCCAGCTGTAGTAACTGTCCTAAACTTTGGTTTGCAGCTCCTGGAGCTGTTCCTGAGCTGGACAGACCTGGGGGATGCTACATGCAGCTCTAACCTGCATATAATGTGTGTTTATGCACACACACACTGTCACCCTGAATTTTCTGCCTTCTGTCTTCGTGCTGTAGATTCTCATGTAAAGAATGTGTATTTTTAGAATGTTTGCATAGTTCTCCTCTAAGAGAAGAGATGATTGATGGTGATGTCCACCATCCTGGTTAGAGAGGTGGCAACCTGTGTAGCCAATCTCTTGACCTTTATACGAATGTATATAAATGGAGTCAGATTTTTGAATTAAAGAGATTTGTTCCCTTGAACCTCTGCTATGCCTGCTCATCCTTTGTGACCCTGTCCATACCTTCATCAGGTGACCCTTTATCTGATTTGTCCATCACACACACCCCCACAGAAATGTAACAGACACAGATATATTTTCTCTCTTTATTCCCTTGTTGCTCTTTCTTTTCCCCCCTCTCCCTTTTCATCTGATGTAACACAGTTTTGTTTTGTCATCAGGTCAGTACAGAGGCTGCTCTGTTCTCACTGGCTGACTGAGGGTCAGCATTGCTGCTTTAAGTAGAGTAAATACAGTGTAGTTTTAAGAAATACAGTGTAGTTTTAAATAACCTGAAATTTACAATTAAAAAAACCCCAAACAACAAAACAAACCAAAAATACCTCCACAGCATCACCATTTTATTACCTTTATAAATCTAGAATTTCCTGGAAGCAAATAGATAAAATAGTAAGTTCTTTACATTAATGTTAAACCAGCTTAATGACAGAAGATGATGTTTCTTGAATTATAAAACCACTTCTGATACTTCTTGTCCACTGAGCCAGCCTATTTTGTCTTTTTAATGTTAGCAGTCTGTGTTCATTTGGAAAGTTATTTGCCTTTGGTATGACTTCAGTTTAAATATTTTTTCAGATCAAGTTTTTACTTCTTTGCAAATGAAATATTAATTATGAAAATTGCTGTGTTCCATTGATGTCATTTACAAAACAAACAAAAGTGCCTCTATGTAGCAGATGTTAAATTTTTATACATCCTGTGACTTATTTATGTGTATTTTTCACATATACATGCCCTTTTTTAAACAAATGTAAATATATTTATAAATACATTCCCTTGGTTCTCATTATTACTGCATAACTGCTTACTTGTATGTAAATTTTGTCTTGTTTTTCAAATGTCAGTGCTACTGCTATATTCTGGAATCGTGCTTTTAGCATGATTTGGCAATTTAATATAGTTTTATTTCAGCCAGATAAAAACGTAAGGGTGACAACTTGTTCTAACATCAGGCAATGCTGTTCTGACCTTCTTTCATGAGCTGAGATTTTTCTTTTTTAATGCTTCTAAGTATTGTTTGGCTTTGTACCTGTTGATTTGTCGATATTATAAACCTTTCAGGCAGAAGAAGTAGTTATAGCTTGGGAATAGAAATCCCAAGAGGACAAGATGAAGGCTTTCTTTGAAGTAAATTGCAAATTTAGTGTTTTTTTTAAATTTATGCTTCTTTTAATGTATTTCTTTCTGTGAATACTCTTTTGATATCTCCTTATTTTTCTGAAGGATATGATGATAATGAGCCTTTCTTGCATGGAACTGCAATTAGATCAGTGGCTACTGACTAAAGGGAAGAGTTCTACAGGTGAGAACTTGATGTCACTTTCTTCAGTCTCTGAAAACACTGAGGGTATATGAAGAAATGTTTCCAGGAATTCACTGGATTTCAGAGCTATTTTTTCTTAATATCTTCCAGATCTGTGTATTATTGGTCTATCAATTGTTTGCCTTTAGGTAATTCTGGTATGTGGGACTCTTTCCATGGGATGCCAGTAACTTCATGATAAAATATAATTAATTGCCTTGCAGTTTCTCCACGCAATTGTCCTGCTGCCTCTGTGAATGGAAAGTTTGGTCCTGACTTCCCAGGAACTCATTTTTTGGGAGACCTGTTGCAGCTGTCGTTCGCGTCTTCGCAGCGAGATCTGTTTGAGGAGGGCTGGATGGAGTTTGTCACCCGGGTGTATTGGCTGAAGGCTCGCTTTCTGGCACTGCAGGTTTGGTTTAACAAACACAGCTTTTCCCAAATTAAAGTCAATATTGTTCAGATGCAGCTGATTGGGGAATCTCAACTTCTTTAAGCGTGTGGATAAAATCAGCTTAAAACGTAGCGATTTCATTTTACTTTTAAATATAATTAACTTTCCCTAAAGGGTCGAGGTGGAAATGAAATAGGAGGTCTCACATGCTAAGCAAATATTCAGATATGCTTAATATATGTCTTTGTTTAAAATAACTTGTGCTCAGCTTAAAAAGACATTGTTTGTAGTAAAGTTACTTGGAATGGTATTGTGGAGCTACAGGATGTAAGATTTTTGGGGACCTGGAATCGTGCACACTATCAAAGTCTCAGGAAGTCCAAAATGCAGATTTTAACCGAAGCAGACTCTGTTTTATTACTCTTCCCTCTGCTTTTTCAAGGTGGCATGGTTCTACTTTTGAAGACTTTTAATTTAATATGCAAATTTTGCAGCAGAGGGTTTTAAGGCTATCACTAAGGGAATAGTTTGAAAGAAATGTTATTTGATCCCAGTCTTTTTTTTTCCCCTCTAAGTGTTGCTTCCCCAGGACATCAAAGAGGGGTTTTTTATGCATTAATTATGTTTAAATCAATTGTCAACTAGTTATGTGAGTCAGTTTCATAAGTGTGAACTAACTTGTTCCTTCCCTTTTTTTTCACCTGCATCTAAGGACTCCTTTCTAATAAAGCGATTTAGGAAAAAGGAGAGTTCCTATACAACTACTGGCAGTTTTTCCCTTGTGATATGCAGAGTTGTATTTTGCTTGTGCATTCCTTCCTGACCTCTCAGCTTCAGTAACTGCTTTGCACAGAGCAAATAGAATTCATTCACTTTGCAGAATATATGAATGTTTCTTGACTCAGTGTTTTAATTTGCACAAGTGGAGGAGTTATTTCTGCTGGTTTACTCTTCTGCCTTTTAAAAGGAAGGGGGTTTTAGCACTCCAGACCACTCATAGAAATTTTTGCAGGTTGAATTCTATTTTCCTGATATGTTTTATCTGTTATTGAAATAATTGGTAGGATTTTTTTAAAATATTTTTGCTTTAATTTGAGCTATTCAGTTGATTTTTTTTTTTAATTTTTGAGGATGTGAAGTTATCACAGTGGCAGTGCCTGCATTAAATTTAAACATTTTCTACAAGTTTTGGAGACCCTTTCTGCAGTGAGAACCTGCAGGAGTTTTTGGTTGATTGTTTTTTTCTGTGCTGTTTCTGTAGGGAGACATGGAACAGGCACTTGAGAACTATGATATCTGCACTGAGATGCTGCAGAACTCCACCAGCACACAAGGCAAAGCTGGCAATGAGTGTAGCATCGTGATACGGTTGCCTAATCTGCACGTTGATTCTGTGGTCTCTTTAGAAGAGGTAAGGATTCATTTGCAGGTGTGTGTTCCCTGTTCCATCCCTCACGCTCCACCTCTCCCAGTTCCAAATGTCACCTCTGAGTTAGTTCTTTTGTGATGGAAGTTTACTGTGTCTCACAGTGAGGGTTTTGTTGTTTGAAGATTATGTCAAGACTGCCCTCTCTTTTTCAAAAACAACAGGTTTTGTAGCTGTTGGTCCTGTACCTTTTCAGATTGCTTTTATGCAAAATAAAAATACTAAAGCATCTGCAGGTATAGCAGCAGATTATTTAATCAGTGTTTTTCTTTTCTTTAACATAAGGACTAAACTGCTGGGAGAAGTGTCAGTAGTCAAATACATGTGAAAACAAAAGATAAGATTGTATCATCTGTGACCTTTGCAGATTGAAAAGAACCTAAAATCTCTGGAGAGATGCCAGTCCTTGGAAGAGATCCAGCGGCTGTACGAGGCAGGGGATTATAATGCCGTGGTGCATCTGCTCAGGCCAACCTTGTGCTTTAATGGTTATGGCAGAGCCAAACACCTGGAGTTTGTCACGTCCATACCAGAGAGACCAGCACAGCTCCTGCTCCTCCAGGTTTGCTTTGTTTCTTAAAAAATTCTGTTGTAGTAAGGAATCAAGACTTATTCCTGAGAACAGGATGGAAGGGGTTCTGGAGTGTTAACTGTGTTAACAGTATGAGTCTTATTTACAGAGCAAAATATGGAACCAAACCTGTAAATGCTCTGAAGAGCACAGCTTTATCAACATCATTAGCAATGTGCCAGCTTTTGCTCACTGAGAATGTGGCTAAAGATACAAGATGCTGAGGCCTTCATGAAATGAACAGAAACTTGAATAATTTCCTGAGCTATTTTGTGGATAGATTCATGCTGCTGTTGATTGTATGATAACTTAGAACCATTCTGGAACTTGGATATCTAGCATATGGATGATTTTTATGCTGTAAAGACACTCTCCTGCATGAATGAGAAACTGTTGATACATGCAGTATAATTGCTGTAGAGTTAGTCCATTTGACACTGTAAAAATAAGTGTATAAATTAGCTCAGCTGTGAGTCTATTAGACTATTTTGGGGGAAAAAAGTTTGCACGAAAAAAGACTGATGGTCTTTTAACTGAACCAAATCCTACAGTTTCCATGCTATCTCATGGCCTAACTTCTACAGAATAGAAAGAAGCAGGAGGATGTTGTTATTACACGGACCTTAGAGTTGCTACATGGTTATTTATGAAGCAATAAAATGGTAGCACAAAATCATAAAGGTCCAAACCCTGTTTCTTATAAGAGCTCTGTTCAGTATTAGATCTACAGCCAGCCTTTTCCTATTTTGTTTCCTTGCATCTCGTACTAAATCAGAAAGATGTGATGATTTGTTTGTAGTTAGATTCTACTTGTGTATTTGTCATCCAGGATCCATGCACCTCCTATTGTCCTTTTAATGTTGTATTTAAAGGTGTTCTGTTTCGTTTCATTGAAGTAATCTCATTTACTGAGTATAGTGTTTTGCTTTGCCCTGCTGTGCGTTCGTGTTTAAAATAAACTCTTCTATTATTGTTATAATAGATCTTTTTCATATTTACGTTCCCTAGGACTCCCTGCTCAAACTGAAAGACTACAAGCAATGCTTGGAATGCTCAGATGTTGCCCTGAACGAGGCAATTCAGCAGATGATTAATATGACAGCAGCCTCAGCTAAAGAGGAGTGGGTTGCTACGGTAACACAGCTGCTCACAGGAATAGACACTTCATTATCATCAGTTAACAGCGTCTTGAAAGACTCCTCTGTCACACCCAGCCTGGTTCGGTTAACAAACAACCTGATCCAGGTAAGCCATGCCCTGGCACCAGCAGGGATGTGTTGTGTGCTGCAGCCTCCAGGCATGATACAGCTGCTGTGCCAACAGCTGGAATTCCCACCCTTTCCCTGTGATGGTTACATTTCTGATCCATTTTTGGGAAGATGGGTATCACCATATTGTGTGATAGACCTGCACTGAGCACACACCTGTGCTAGAACCAGTACCAGCAGGTACCTTTAGACACCAAGCTGCCTAAAACAATCAAAATATGGTGGTGAGATAACCCAACACTGGGGGTTTTGGGCTATTTGGAATGGTGATAATGTCAGGATTGATTGAGCTGCCTGGGTGTAGCTTTGGCCAACTTATGGCTCTGATCTTGCCTGTATGTGCTTTGGGCTGGGGGGCCAAGGTCCTGTAAGCCTTACAGACATGGTAGAATTGCTTGTAAGTGCTGGCCAGGGTAAGTGCTTTTCCAGTAAAATCAGAGAGGGTGATCTTGAACAGGGCAGGGGAAAAAGTGAAATGTGAACTGCTTCTAGAATTGTGAATACAGCTAATTTTAGCCTTTTACAGAAGGTACTTTGAAACCTCAAAACTGAATGAGCATTTTCAGTCCAGGTAACAAATGGCAGACTTACAAATGGCAGTTCTATTAAGAGGCAGGTCTAGTTAATGTCAAAATTCAGTGTCTTTGCAATTCTCAAATCTCCATTTACTTCAGTAAAAGCCAAGGACCCTTCACTACTTAGAAAATTGTAGTCTCATTGTGTAAAGTCATATGTATTATGGAATGTAATGGAATTCTGGAGAACAGAGTGTTCAGGCACAGCATTTGTATAGCATCTTTAATGATTCTAGTTGGTCTTTAACAGTTGTAAGAGCTGTTCTAGAATTCAGGAATTTTTTTAAGTTCCTTTTCATCTGGGCTGTAGAGAAATTTCTTGCACAATAATGAGGCCCAGTAATGCCAAGAATTGATGCTGTGTATTTGCTTACTATGAATTGCTTGTAGAGCATATTAACAGAGACACATCTAGGTGGAAACTGAGGGCAAATAATCTACTACCCTTCCCCTACTGATTGATCTACCTCTAGCATTTTTACAACCACTTGTGAGAAGCTGAGACTCAACTTTAGATTATTTCCTTTGGGTAAAATATGTTGCCACAACTTTGGGTTGTTTGGAAAGGATTCACACCCACCCTTGTCTTGCATCATTTTGTCTGTATTCTGTCTGTTTCTTTATTAGATCATAGACTGCAGCATGGCTGTCCAGGAAGAGCCCAAAGAGCCATATGTGTCCTCGGTGCTTCCATGGATTATCCTGCACAGGATCATCCAGCATGAGGAAGATGCTTTTCGATCCCTTTGCTGCCAGCAGCAGCAGAGCCAGGGAGAAGAAGGTGGATTATTTTTTCACTTTCACATATTGGACCTGAGCTCTTTACCACCTAGCTCAGTAATATAAAGTAATAAAATACTTGTTTGTTGTCTTACCTTGCTGGCCAAATGGAGTAGAGGGCTATGCAAGCATCACTTTCCACCAGAGAGGAAGCTTTTTGCCAGCTGAAGCATTGACTCAGATTTAACTCTGTTCTGTGCTACTTTAATATTTACCAATTTCTTTCTTCCAGTGAGTCCTGATACCCCTATGTTGCCTTCTTCACTGATGCTGCTGAACACAGCTCATGAGTATTTGGGGAGAAGATCCTGGTGTTGCAATTCAGATGGTGCTCTGCTCAAGTTCTATGTAAGTATTGGCACCATGGAATAACTGAGATTGATTCTGATTATCTCTGAAAGTCATCTGGCCAAGCCGCATCTCAGAGCAGGAAACAAAGTTCACAGTTAGATTGTTTATTGCCTTGTCTTCTTGTTAAATGTACACTTTTAAATCCACTTTCCATCTTCTCCCAGACAAACAGATGAAAGTTTCAGTTAGTTTAATCTGAATAGCAAGGCTTGTTATTCCAGACCGTTTTCTATTGGTCTGGTTCTGTCACACTTCATGTTGTTCTCTGGGCTTATCTCACTGAGAAGAATAATTGCTTTCTTCTGTTTTTCCTCCTTTGTTTTGCTTCTTGCAGTAGTATTTTATTTTGTTCATGGGATTTGAAAGGGAACTAGGAATAACCAAGCAGTCTGATAGTACTGTACATCATTCAGAAGCTGAAAAACCTTGTAGTGTTACATCTTTAAAATTGTTGCTAAAATAACACAGTGGGATTCCATATTCATCTTGTCTCAGTGATTCTAAATAAGTTGCCTCACTTCAGAGAGCTGAATTTGTCAAGTGTTAGGTAGGGTTTGCACATTTTCAGTGTACGTAAATACTGTTTATCATGTAAAAAGAACATATTTAAACTTTCAGCCAAGAAAATTCTGATTTGAACAGCTTGGTTGTTTGTTTCTTCCAAATCATAAGAGTAGAGATTTGCAGGCCATCATCTGTCCTCAGTTACACAACTGGAATGCTCCTGATTGCTCCCACATACTGTGGTGTTACCTGGATTTGCTCTGAAGCTGTGATGCTTTTAATTGTTCTGTGGTTGATAAGTTTGTCTTGTTTTTACCTTAATTTTATACCACAGTCTGAAAAAACCAACAATTCCTTTCTTTTCATATTAATAACTAAATATTATTTAAAATACACATACAGAGTTCATCTGTTGAACAGTGATGAGAATGAAGAATTACTTTAGCCCTCCATTTTCCCGTGTCTTAAGGCTGTTCTTTGCTCTGTTGTTCAGATGGATGTGTTACATCTCATCTGCTCCAGGGATGGGTGTCTGGGCAGTAATGTTGTCACATTATTAGATGAAAGGACTTACTCATTCATGGTTGACCTTTTTAAGATTATTCCTTGAAGTCTCATTGTTACACCAGAAAAGAAATTTCCCATGGTTAAGCAGAACATCTCTCTGTGTTTGCTCATTTTATCTTAGCTCAGAAACCCAAGTGTTTCCCTGAGCAGAGCACTGACAGGACAGCCTGGCTGCTGGCAAATCCCAGATAATGCGGTGCCATGGCATCCACGGGGCTCTGCTCTACAGGGACATTTCAGTGGCACTTTGCAGATTCAGCTTGACTTCACTGAGGTTTATTACCTTCAGCCAAGAGAAAATCATGATTAGTTCTGCATGGAGCTACTCAGGAATCTCTTAATTTCCCTTCTCAGCACTCCCTGGAGCTTATTAGCCACAGCTCAGTGCCAGACCCCATCTACCTCTGCATTTGAGCAGTGGCATGTCCAGGACAGTAATTTAGACAGCTGGGAAGGATGGCACAGAGAGCCTGAGGGGTTCTGCAGGAGTCAGCTCACCCTGGTAGGGCTGCAGTGAATGAGCAGTGTTTGAACTGAGGCTGACTCAGGCTGGAACTATCAGATTATCTCTGTCCTGCTCTCCTCAGCCTCCCTGGTGTTAGGAGCATAGTGCTGATACACCTGAGCTGCCCCTGCAGGGACTCCAGAGGGCTCATTAGCTCAGGCCTGTGCTCATGGAAATAGCTGGGCTGTTCCCCGGCTCCAGCCTGCCCATGGATGCTGTGCTCCAAAGTCATGAGTCTGAGCTGTGCCTGTACAGAGTGCCTGTACCCGCAGCCTGGGGAGTCACAGACTATGGGCTGTGGACCTGGGGGAAGTACAGATGATGTATTTGCAGTGAGATCTTTGCAAATATCATCAGGTACTTTAAACAAAATGTTCCGTTTTCACTTGTAGAATTGCCCGCTTCTTAAACTAAAATATAAAATAGTATTATTAAAGGCAAGAATTTAGTTTTCTGAGATGAGAGGGTGTTGGAAGGATAGGGAAAGAGAAAGATAAAATGGGATTAATTATTTGAAGAGAAAGGCAGCTTCAAGAATGTGGAAAGTGTGTTTCATAGATTAGTATTAAATGGTCACCTTCTGTAGGTGAACTGTCTGCTTGAGGACCTTATGTTGCTTGTGGATGAATGTGCTGTGCAAGAGAAGGTGTTAATACTAATTAAGACCTTTAGCAACAGTCTGAATTATTTGGAACAATTCTGGATTTCTGCCAAGAACTTAGAAGTTGAATAAGAACACAGGAGATTGTTTTGAATGCTGTTCAAGTGAGAATTCTGTTACTTCTGTTAGATGTGCTTTTGTTTGTAGCAGTAGGAATATAAGGCTTTTGTTACAGTATCCTCTCATGCTCGCTGTTTTTCTTCAGCTTATTTAGCTTCACTTTCTGTAAATTTCAAATATTGTTCCCAGATTCATACAGGGAAAGTGCTGGCAATAAGGTGTCTGCTGTGACTCCAGATGTCATTGAAATGCTTTCTAAGAATTGTCTTTGCTTTTATTTTTCAGGGGTTTGGCTCTTAATAAACAGTACCTTGATCTTAGCACAGATATTTTTATCAGAAGAGAATCAGAATCTTATATTTAATTCCAGCTCTTACAAATGAGCTTCTTATATGTAGAATATCAGACTTTTGCCTTGTAATGCAATGTTGTGTTGACAGGAAGGCCCATCATGAGAGGCTTCTTGTAGGAACATGCATAAATAATTGAGTTTGCAATCCTGGATGCTGAAAAATGATAAATGGTCACAAATGAACATTTCATTTTTTAAATTGAAATTCCATAGAGGAATACATTGAAATTGAATCTTAAACCTCTGTGGTTGTGTGGGTTCTGTTTTGGTTACTAAATAAATATCCAGAATCCCCCTACACAGGCTATTCTTGATGAGCATATTTTTATTGACCTTGAAATGTCTTCTTGGAACGTGTTCCTTTTTGGTTTGTTTTTTATGGAAGCTTAGTGAGAATTTTCAAAGAGTTACCTTTCTTCTTTTGGCATTCAGCTGCAGTTTTTATAATGAAGTGTCTTAAAGTATCAGCATCTTCCAAAATATTCTCCTGATGGGTACTTTCTCTGGTAGTGTTGAAGGTAAAGATAGCAACTTGCTACAGTGTTTAGTAATTTGGGATCAATCCAGCCACTTTCCTTGGTGTGTAGCCATCTGTGTAATAGTGTTCATACTGTTCAATTCTATAGTTCTTTCAGCCAGATTTTCATTAACTCACTCTCTTCTTTTGCTGCAAAGTCCTCTCCATCCTGCTTTTTTCATGCAGAAGGGGTTGCTGGTTGTGAGTGAGGGCAGAAATTCTTTTGTGCCTTTTCCGTATTTACAGCTTTGATGAGGCAGTTTGGTGCGTAGGGGAGAACTTTGAATGATTTTAAGTCTGAAACATGAAGCTGATATTTAACCACACTGATTAAAGAGAAATGTTTGTGAATTAACACAGGAAGAAAAATAAAAGCACTTTCAGTGCTGCTGCAGTGCCAGTGCAATGATTTGTGTGAGACCAGTTTGCAGACGTACACAAGCAGTATTTGGTTGTTATTGGGGGAAATCCATGTAGCCCCTTAAAGTTGCTTTCATCACCTGCCTTGAGGCAGCTGGCCACACACTGTGATCTGCAGGTGACCTTGTCCTTGGTGCTTGGCTTGTAGGTTCAGGTACTGCAAAAAGAACTTGCAGCTTCCACTTCTGAAGATACTCATCCATACAAAGAAGAGCTGGAAACAGCCTTGGAACAATGTTTTTACTGTTTATATGGTTTCCCTAGCAAAAAAAGCAAAGCAAGGTACCTAGAAGAGCATTCAGTACAGCAGGTAAGTTATGTGTTATCCAGTGTCAGTGGAATATCCTGAAGTGATGAAAGATGCACTCTTGTTTTGTTCTAATGCACTTCAATATATTTTGGAGAAAGATTACTTTTATTTCCTTGTAAATTTTATGTATTTTACACGTTGTAGAGAATAAACTAAAAGTGTTCATATTTTTTTAAATTATACATATAACGAGTTGAATATTTTAAATTAAATGGTAGTCTTATCCACAGTAATCTGCCATCATGGAAGTGTTGAGAAATTGGTTTTATTAAGCTATCACTTTCCTGTTTTCAGCTGAGAAGAAGTTCAAGGTTGAGGAAAATTTAGAGAGGAAAAGTCAGCTTGAGAGAAGAAAACTTTAGCAGCCAGCCTTGCAGTTTATGAAAGTGAAAAGTGTCACTGTTAAAAGTTTGCAAGTACATCATATTATCACTTATTTTGACATCTCTGATAGTAAATACCTGGTAGCTGTTTTTGAGAAATGGGAAATTCAGTTTAGAATTTCTCCTCAGGGAGAAGGGCAACTACGGAGTGCAACTGGAAGAGGGTTGTAATATCAAGGGAGGAAGAGAAAAATACAGGGCAGCAATGCAGTGCTCTGCCTTGAGAAACATCATTAATTTTGTTCAGAAATCCCAGACTATTTTGCACTTAAAAATTGCAAGTGATCATAGAATTATCATACAAGCAAAATGGTTGTCTGGCTCAGTTGAGCATGTCTTTTAAAATAGGCAAATACTCTTACATTGCTGTTCATTGACTATTTGGAAATTTTGTATGTTATACATACATCTTAGAGAGTTAAGATAATGAGAGAAAGGGGATAAGTAAAAAAAAAGGGAAGTATAAAGAGATTACCCTCTGCAACTTCCCTGTTCTTCAATGCAGAGCAAAATTTACTGTAATGGTGAGGTGAACAATAAAAGGAGAAAAACTCAAGTCTAGCAGAAGAGAACTGTAAATTGTTTTGGGTATTTTTACTGCTTTCAAGAAAAAAAATGGAAGAGAAAATGAGGAGTAAATTCTGGAAGTAACTTTCTATAGAGAGTTCGAAGATTTTTGAGGCTCAGAATTTTGTTTATTTCCCATTTCATTAACTCTTCTTACTTGGCTCTGAAATGGAAGGGGCAGAGTTCTTCTCCACATCTCACCCATGATCTCAGTGTCATTCAGAATATTTACAATTTAACCTTACTTATAAACAACTTTTCTGAGCAAGTCTCCTAAGCGAGTAGAATGAATTTATTTTTACTTTATTATGATTTTAGCGACATACATTAAGTTACAGCAATATCTTTGTTAAATCAGTGAGCAGTATATTGTATTTGTGAACAGCATAAATTAATAGTACCTTTAGCTCTGTTCTTGGGAGGTTTAATTTGGTTTCTGATAGAGTAATGTGTAAACTCTTATGAACTAGAAAGGCTGTAGAAAACCATCGTTAATAGACTTGAATTTTGGAATTTGAACTATTTTTTTTCCCCTCATCTACTTCCCTCTTCAGGTTGATCTGACATGGGAAGATGCTTTGTTCATGTTTGAGTATTTTAAGCCTAAAACTCTTCCAGAATTTGATAGTTACAAAACCAGTACTGTGTCTGCTGATTTGGCCAACCTCCTGAAGAAAACTGCCACAATTGTTCCTCGAACTGACAAGCCTATGCTGAGCCTGGAGACTGTATCTGCCTATATTGAAGGAACGTGCAGCAAGGTATAATTAATTGATTTTTTAAAAAAAATTAAACTGAAGGGAGTAAAAATTGGTGTTGCTATTTTTATGTTGAATTTGAGATTATTAGTGGAATGATTTATTCCATGATGTTAGGTTTCTTTGGGTAATTGCATTTAAATAAAATAAGAACGATCCCTTTAGTCAAAGCTTTTAGTCTTTGAATGGTAAAATATAGTCAGCATGAGATGTTCATTAGTGTTTGCAATTGCTCTGTGTATCTGTGAAATGCTTTCAATGTCTCCATATCCAAAACCTTATTGTGTGATGAAAAGGCTACTTCCTCTACAAGGAAGAAGCAAATGTGCAGCTCATTTAGTATGAGCCTTTGCCTTTTTGATTTTCAGGCACCATCTCTCCCTGAGGGTGCAGACTATTCTCCACCAGTGGTGACTGAGCTGTATTATCTCCTGGCAGACTATCATTTCAAGAACAAAGAACAGTCCAAGGCCATTAAATTTTACATGCACGACATTTGTATTTGTCCAAACAGGTCAGTATTTTTGAATCCTGCTGCATGTCCTTCATTCTTCTCACTTCTTTCAGTACTGAAAAGCACACAACTGGTTTCAGAAATGGGAAAAAACCCACCCCAAACAACCAAAACTCCTACCTACAATCTATTATCAGAGGTCCATTGGGGGCCTCTCTAAGGCATGTCTAAAAGGCATTAAGGGCATCTCTAAAACGACCCAACAGAGAAAACAAACCCAAAATGTAGGGTTAAATATTTGATTGTTTTGAAATAAAACTCAAAAAACGAAAAGGGGAGGGGGAAACTGAATTAAAAGAAAGAATAACTGTGAAGAATGAACTGTTTGCGCCTTTTGTTCTTTGCTTTGGCATGTTCATGCATGATAAAGAGTGAAAAATATCATCATTTGACAGTGTAGCTACAGCAGAAATAGCATCCTTTAGTGGATTAATTGTTTAGGCTGACCTCTTCCTAAAAGTCTGGCATCCTTTAGTGGATTAATTATTTAGGCTGACCTCTTCCTAAAAGTGTTGGTTTTGCTACTAGAGAACTACACAGAGAATACAAGTGAAGTATTTAAGTGATATTTAAACAAAACCACCTTGTTTCTTGATAATATACAACTCACTGAAATACTGTCAAGATTAAGCTCTCTCATCTTAAAAATAAAGCATGTTCTGAATATCAGTCTTCTAAATCAAATTAAATAACCTTTAAATGTACTGATCAAATAGAGAGTTTGCATATTAGGTGTTATCATTTTAATTCTCCTTGAAGTCGATAGATCAGGGTCAGTGACAAAAACCCTAATTTGATAGATTTGAGACAAGAAAATTGTTTCTAAATCCAGTCACGTAACAGAGACAAAAGGGAAGGTGAAGGCACAGAGCAATTTTAGATGTGAAATCTTCAGAGGAAATAGCTGTAGTTTAATGTTATTGCATCTTCTAGTCTGGGACTTGTGACTAGCAAATGGCAAAAACTTTTTGTTTAAAGGCAGATGAAGAAATTACCAATACCACCCCTACCCATTTTTCTATAGTTGTTGTGTTCTAAAACATAAATTCAAAAATAAATGAATTGAATGCATTTTTACTTTAATGCGTGGCATTTTTTTGCTCAGAAGATGCCTTATGTGGTAGCATAGTATTTTTGCCCCAGTCAGAATAGTTGGTACTTGTCTGTACTACAGTTCCATTCCCCTCAGGAATCTGACTATTGAGGTCACTTGACCTAGAAATGGGTTTTCAGTTGGAATCAGAAGAAATTGCAGGCAAAAATATGAGAACATTGTGGTTATTGCCTTGGTGTTAAAATCATGGTAAGACTGAAAAACACCAGAGCAGCTGAAGCCTGGCATTAAAGTGAGGTTGTGGCCTATGGAAACCACCCTTCAGGCTGTATTGTCAATAATCACAGGGCTGGACCCTCAGCAGTCCCTCAGGCAGAAATTACAGTTTTAGTTCATCAGAATTTTCCTACTTGAATACAATTTTGGCTTTATGATTTTTATGCTGGGAAATGATGGTGATTATTCACAGTTGAGTCCAACAGTACAAGGTGTCATAGTATCTGCTGGCCTACAGGGTGACAACATTTTGACAGGGCTGTGTGGTTACTGAGAAAACAACAATGGGAGTGCTGCCATTAGAAATATAGATGTACTGGATTTGCATGGCAAATAGACCTGGATTTTTCATCTGTTTGCCATGTGTGACAGTTACTGGGGGCAGTGCTTTGTTAGGAAACCACTTTAAGAAAATCAGTATGATTTTTGCTGTACAGTTTGTGTTCCACTCTGAGGAGAGGAGGAAGTGCAGAAATCTGTTTTGTGTAGTGAAAGGAGGAAAAAGTTGTAGATACAAGAAGAGAAATCTTGACTATGCCTTGAGTGTAATGTTCAGGGAGCAGTTTGTTCATGGGTTGTGTTCTTGCCTGCCCAGGTTTGACTCCTGGGCTGGGATGGCTCTGGCTCGAGCGAGCCGGATTCAGGACAAGTTGAACTCCAATGAATTGAAGAGTGATGGCCCCATCTGGAAACACTCCACCCCTGTCCTGAACTGCTTCAAACGAGCCCTGGAGATCGACAGCTCCAACCTCTCCTTGTGGATTGAGTACGGCACCATTTCCTATGCCCTGCATTCCTTTGCATCTCGACAGCTTAAGCAGTGGAAGATGGAACTTCCCCCTGAAGTTGTGCAGCAGGTGGGATCTAACAGAGAGAGTATAAAATTTTAAGTATTTAAAATTAAGTTTTCTAACTTAGTAAATTTTTTAAATTAAGTATTTACATGCTGTATTCCACATATGAGACTGTATGGTTACTTAGTAGTGTTGGAAATTCCAATATTCACGTAGTTTGGTGGTGTCAAGCAGCATTTGAAGGTGGGTTTTTTCCTTTCTTTTTCCCGCGTGAAATCAGTTTGATCCTAATATTTGAATTATCTTTTGAAGGTGACACAAAATTATTGTAACCTTCTGGAAAGGGGAATTATATTTACCTTTCCTTTCTGTAAATGTCATGCAGTGTTTCCAGGAAAAGGTGACATGTATACATATTGAAATAGTGAAGAGATCAGAAATTACTCTGATATCTGTGTCCACATGTCATCTCTTACATCTAAAGAATCCTCCCCTTTTTCTATTTTGGGCTATTTACCTAAATAAAAGATCAAAGTGAGAAGATTGGTAGAATTTCCACTGACAACACTGTTATAAATTCACTATTTCTTTCTGCGTAAGGGAGGTGAAAAGGATTATTAAGAAGTTTATTGCTAAACCAAGATGAACAATTCTAAATACACTCTGACACTGATAACAGACACTTGAGAAAATGTTTTGTCTTTTTGGACCAGCGAACTCCATTTCTGGTTTAGCTATTCTGACTTCCAGGTGTTATGTAGTCTGCAGCTGGAAGCACAATGAAAAAAAGGAAATGCTGCTCCTCTGCTGTAATTTGTAAAACTTTCAGTGATTGAACTGCAGAGATCAGTGCTGGGAACACCCTTTGCTTGTGGGAGAAACATTGGCAGGAGGTGGTGAGTCTCACATGCGAGCTGCCTCCAGCCCTGCATTAACACTGCGCTTCCCACGGCACTTTCTTGCCTAAGAGCAAAGATGATCTCAGCCTGCGGATTTAAAGGGAACAAATTGTTTATTAAAGAGTGTGTTTGAAATAACAGTTAACAATAGAGTTTTCTTCTGGAGGGTTATTGCATCCAACAGCTCCCAAACCAACTCTTCAGAAAATGAAGTTATTCCATTTTATGTCTTTGCCCTGTCAGAAGTTTGGTTCTGTGGTGTTGCAGCCTCTTGGCGATGAGGGATTTGTTGAACAATTCCAGGGATAGTGCTGGAATTACTTCATATTAACAGTTAAAAGGGGCAATACAGAGCAGCCATCTGAAGTTGAGGATTAAATGAGAATGTTTATTTAGGACTACTTAAGTCTTCATTTTTTTCAAGTGAATATATTAAAAATGCATAATTTGGTAAGAAAAGCTCTATTGTAATAAAAGATAAATTGAAACAATTTCATCTCACTTCCACAGATATATCTCTTCAGGAATGTGTTTCTCATACATAAAAACCCTATTATTCTGTTCTTCTTACAAAATGTTTAGGAAAGGAAAGGTTATGTTTTTGTTCCTGGTTATAGCCACGCAGCTTAAATTTATAAACTTCATTTTCAAAGAGAGAAAATTACATTAATGCATCTTTTGACCTAGTTTTTTTTTCTACATGAATTTATTGGCACTTAACTTTAATTTATGCTGCTGGTTTTAATTTTTTTTTTTGATAGGGTGGGGTGGTGAGAATATTCTCCTCCAAATTAGATACATTGCAAGCAAGATGAAATACTTTCCTTCACAAATGAGAGTGGCCCGTAGTGGCTTTAGCAGACTTCAGTTGCAGAACAAAGCAAATAATTTTTTTCTTTGAAGAGTTAAGATAATTACAGCTGTGAAAAAGTGGTAGAACTTCTGTAGACATGAATATCGGGTTGTTATTTTTCGGATTTATATAAATATATATAGGGTTAGCATTACATATAAATAATAAATAAATATATATAGGGTTAGGTTTATAAGTATACATATACATATAAATACTTCTTCTGTCTTACTGTTCTGGTTGCTTGTGCCAGTAGTTACTGAAGGGAACAAAAACCTATCCATAAACACATTTTTGGGCTGTTGGGGTGTGTTTGACCAGTGGGGATGTATTTGATCACTTCTAAGTGTTTTCGGTTGAAAGCGTTTGAAAGCTGTACCGTGTCTGTGCGCTTTTACACGGGCAGCAGCACGTTTCCGGAGTTTCCCGTGTGAGCTGCAGTGCTCAGGTGTGCTGTGTTGTGTTGTCCCCTGGCTGGTGGCAGATGGAGGAGCGCAGGGACAGCATGCTGGAGACAGCCAAGCTGTGCTTCACGTCGGCAGCGCGCTGCGAGGGCGACGGCGACGAGGAGGAGTGGCTCATCCACTACATGCTGGGCAAGATCGCCGAGAAGCAGAAGCAGCCTCCCGTGGTGTACCTGCTGCACTACAAACAGGCCGGGCACTACCTGCACGAGGAGGCTGCTCGCTATCCAAAGAAGATTCACTACCACAATCCACCTGAACTTGCCATGGAAGCCTTGGAGGTAAGAGCAAGTTCAGTGTGTAGGCTCGAGGCCTTGTTCCCTACAGGTTGTTAGGGGTGAGGGTTCTTATCTTCTTCTCTTCCTGTTAGAGCTGGGATTAATGCACGGGATGCAGGACGTTTATTAGTTTTTGTCCATATTACAGTCTCACAAGCTGTGAGCTCTAGCTAACAAGGTTGAAATGGCAATGAAATGGCCTCTTCTAACTCTTCCCAAGGTTATTTAAGTGATAATTACCCAGTAACGAGATGACACCTATATTATTTATACTTTTAACCCAATAATTGATCACCCGAGGTCTGCAATGTGGACCCTTTCACCCAATAAGAAAAAACTACCCAAAAACCGTGAAGAAAAAGGTGAAGAAGGACTTAGACAACACTCTAAGTCCTCCATATTGCTTCACATACATTACTATATACCAAAATCTCAAAACCTGTTTCCAAAATTCCAACAGTTAGGCACGTGCAGATGGTGCTCTGCATCAGGGAATGTTTGCAAGACAGACCTGGAGAGCAAAATGGAACCTGTTATTCAGGTTGATTTCATTTCAGAGGCAGTTTGGACAGGTGGATACCAGTTCCACTTCTGAATTTTGCTGCACACAGTTCATTAGTTTTTATAAAAATCAAACATTGACAGGATTCACAAGCATCTCGTACCTGTGGAAGCACAAGTTCATGCATGAGGTGGGACTTTGCTTTCACTGTGTTGTCTGGTAAAAGCAGTGGCCCTGGAACATTCCCAGTGGTGCCTTGCTTGCACAGAGGCCAGTTCTGCTTTCTTTGTTGTGTTCCATAGGTTGTGGTTATAAAATTTGTACAATATTCAGATTTTGTAATTTAAAAGCAACTTTCAAAGGCAGGGAACGTTCAGTTCAGGTAAGTTTAGGTGACAGGTAGCTGTCTTAACTAACTCCTGCAGGTTCTATAGAGGAAGGACAATTTGTAATAGATTAGATTACAGAGCTACAAATTCATTACTGACCAAATGGACTTTGGTGTTTTTTAGGTATATTTTCGACTTCATGCTTCTATTTTGAAACTTGTGGGGAAACCAGACTCTGGAGTAGATGCAGAGGTACTGGTTAGTTTCATGAAAGAAGCTTCTGAGGGACCCTTTGCCAGGGGCGAGGAGAAGAACACCCCAAAAGTTGCAGAAAAGTGAGTGCTGGTTACCAGCAGTATCCTCTGAATGAATGCTAATGAACTACTGTACAATAAACTATTAAAATTAAGCTGAATAAAATATAAACAAAGTGAATGAAATTTATGCTAATATTTGCAGTTTTCAGGTACCGTGAATAGGATTACATGCTGTTCTGAGATGTCAGTAATTGGCACAGAGCAAGTGGGAAGGGAAAGCAAAACAATTCTGACCTTGTGATCCATTTTGAAGCCACTGTTTTTATTTATTCATAGATCTGATTTTTAAAATCAACTGTTAAAAAAAGCAAACGCAAATTAACCTTCTCT
The DNA here is from genome assembly GCA_008694505.1 of Cyanoderma ruficeps. Taxonomy (NCBI): domain Eukaryota; kingdom Metazoa; phylum Chordata; class Aves; order Passeriformes; family Timaliidae; genus Cyanoderma; species Cyanoderma ruficeps. The sequence continues at coordinate 11,585,881 of VZDJ01000174.1, read as the reverse complement.
AATAGGATGAGAGATTTTTAGTCCTTACAATTTGTCTCATTAACAACTACAAAATAAAGAAGAGTTTACTGTTGACCAGTGGCAAGGGAGGAAAATAACTTGTACTGAAAATCCTTTGTTTAGAATTTGTTAGCGTGATTTAATTGCTGTATTGGAAATGCTGTAAGAACAGGCAGTCTCCTTTTATTCTTTGTAAATAAACAAAAACCTTCCTTTTTTCCCAGAGAAAAACCTTGTTTGATAGATGAAGACTCTCACTCCTCAGCTGGAACAGTGCCAGGCCCTGGGACTTCCCTCCCCTCCTCCTCGGGTCCAGGTCTGACATCCCCACCTTACACAGCCACTCCAGTTGACCACGATTACGTCAAATGTAAAAAACCCGGTCAGCAGGCAACGCCGGACGGTACAGTCCCTGTTCTCAATTCTGCCAGCAGGGAGGTGCTCTGAGCATGGGGGGTTTGACCAGCAATGATCAAACTGCTCCAGGAGGGTGAGGGGTCTGTGGTAACACGGGCAATATTGAAGCTTATTTTTTTAATATATATAGAATTGATGTACGGTCAGAGCTTTAAATACGAAACTCAAAGTTGTCACCTGCCGCCTCTGGTTCCTGTCACTTGGTCAAAACTGTAATGTTGGTGGGAGGAGTATGAGCTCATCAAATTTTCAGCGATTTTTTTTTCTTCAGAGCTCTTTAGGAAAGATGTGGGATCAATCTTTAGAAGACTGGACATTGTTTTGGCCTGTACGAAATGACCAAGTGAAAATTCAAAGTGATTCAAACAAGACAAATTGGTAAAAAGACAACACAAGACAGAATTACAATTTTTGGAGGGAGGCAGGTGGCAACTATTTTGAATATACTGTGATTCAGCACGAAGTGATTTGCATGACAGTCCAGTAGATTTCATCTTTTAATTTTTCTTTATCATTTACAATGACTGGTTAGCAGCTCATCTTTGTAGAATATAAAGTGATAGAATAAATAATTAGCTATAAATGTAAGAAGAAGGGGGGTGGTGTCATAGTGTTAATGAAGATTTTGCAATTGCATATATAATAGAAATTAAGTTACAATTTAAGTAACCTGAATGTATTATTTAGCTAGGAATTTGATTCTGATTCTACTCTTCCAGCCATTTGTTTATCCATCTGGATCTATGAGTATCAGCACTCAAGGAGTAAAATACCTGCAGTGTTTAGCTTGGTGTTGGTAGAATGTGCCAGGCCCCACAGAAATGCTCTGCTTGATATGAATTTATTTCTGGAGGGTGGGCTGCTTCCTATTGTCATTTTCTGAAGAATGGAAATTTGTAAATAACTTCGTTGACACAGTTTTGAAACAAATGTTCATATGCCTGAAATTTTTGCAGGGTGAATTGATTCCTTCTCCTCAGCAATTCTTGGTGCATCTGACTGAAGCTCTTTTCTTTCTTTCATTATATTGAACAGAGAAATGTTCATTTTGTTACTGCTTGCATTTCACTTGGGACTAATTCATTAGACTGTTTTGAGATCATTTGTAGTGTGGAGGTGTCAATGGCTTATGTAGTGCTCAGGCTCTTTTATTGGCTTTTTGATGTCTTTTGACACAACAGCATAGAAGGGAGCAAATATTTAAATATTTCTTAAGTAATATTCCCTGTGAGATGCATTTCTGCCTAAGACTACATCTGCTTAGGTCCTGAAGACTGTCAGTGCTCCCAGGAGAGCCATAAGCTAGATAAATATTCCAATGTGTGCTTAGTGCCTCCTCTCCAAGTGAGACATTCTGGGCTGTGGCAGCCGATGGCCCAGTGGGAGCGGAGGCGGCTGCTGAGCCAAGCCTGAAGGTGCAAGTGCAGGAACATCTGCCTCTGCCAGGGCTGCAGGAGCAGTTCCTGGATCTGCAAGCTGAGCCTAGCTGGGACTGAGCTTTGTGCTGTCAAAGCAATTCCAAATGTCAGCTGCTGGAAGAAGCGGAGTTTGGGTGATCTTCAGGAAGGCTGTGTGTAACCATGACAAGGAGAATTGCAGAGTACTGCATCATTCATAATGTTTTGTAAGTTGCTGGCACAACTAAACCCTGGATACAGCATATTGAAGAACCCCAGGAAACTGAAATATTTGCCTTGAGGCTGTTACAGATGGAAGAGCTAACAGGCTGAGCTAACAGGCTCAGAAGTCTTCTACTTTTATATTATTACATATACTGTGCTCTTCTGCATACATTTGCATTTTACTTGTATTAAAATACATACTTTTGAAGTAAAATGCTCTTGACATCTTACACATAATCACATCACTGAAGAAAGCTGGTGCCAGCACTTCCATTGTACCATTCCTAAAAATAGCAAGAAAATGCTCATCATTTGACTACTCTTTAGATTACTTTTTAACCATTCTGACAGAAATGAAGCAGTCTATATTGTTGTTCAGGAACGAATAAGTTGACCTAAATTCAGCCTAGGTATTTATTCTGTCTGAGGCTTGACAATACTCTTATTTACTCTTGTATTGATATTATTGATCATACGTGGCATAAGTGAAGTAAGGATATTGTACAGTTTACACACTTCTTTTCATATATTACCACAGGCAAGATGCTCTTTGGGATCATTACTGACCTTTGAGACCTTTTTTGACCATTTTTGTGTTCTGTGCTTCGAGAAAACGTGACCTGTGAGGAAAGAGAGAAGGAATTGGGATGGTTTGTCTGCAGAGGAGAAGACTCAGGGGAGACATGACAGCAGAGTAACCTAAATAGTGTGGAAGGCTGTACAAGAAGTTAGAGGCAAAACCCCAGGATGTCCATGTTCATGGAAGACAGAAAGGATGATATTGCACTAAAATGGCATTTTCATCCTGAACATTAGAAAACAGTGTTAGAGTAGTCTTAGGAAATACTGGTTTCGTATTACCCTGCAATATTTTAGCACTGGAAGTCATTAAAATTGGCAATGCAGCTGTCTGTCAGCCATGATGGAGATGTAATTTATCCTGATGGAAAAAGGAATGAACGAGATGAACACTTGCAGTTCCTTCTGAAGTCTATTATTCTATTAATTTAGTGGGTTTTGTGGATTTGGGTTTTGGTGGGGTTGTTTGTTTGGTTCCTTCTAGAGCAGCAAATTCTCTCATTACATGCTGAAGAGAATTGCTGTACAGCCAAACATCTTGTCTTGAAAATACTGGAGGTTCTGATCTTCAAACACTTATCTGTAAATAGGTGAAGCTGTGAGGGCAGATTTATTTTGAATACATTGTATTTAAATGTGTCGTTATAGCTCTGTAGCTCTCTAGCACGTTTTGCTGGTGGAAAATGATGACTGGGATATGCAGAAATCACTGTTAAAGTTGAGAGCATTGAAAGGCTTCAGATCCAGTGGATGCTGGTTATAGTATTTTTAAGTGATGTATTTAATGAAAATGGGAGAAAGGAATCAGTAAATATAGCTCATAAAGTAACTGAACTTCTTTTTCCTCGTGACAGCTGCTAGCACATATCTCCTTCAAGGAGACTGAAGTATTACTGAGTGGCAGCTGTTATTTGCTGGCTGACTTGCTGCTTCATGTGTGTAAAATGGGCAGCTTCCTTTCTCTTCTCTTGTCCTCCCATTCTGCAGCATCTTTTCTTTCCTTCTGTTAATCCTGTCTTTCTTGTCATCACCTCTGCCTATTGCTATTTTATGTCCCTCCAAAGCGAAAACTTGCATTTGAAGTCTGAAGCATAGGTTTATTTTTAAGAATAAAATAGGAAACAGGAGAACCCAGGAACTTGCCAGGCACTCAGACTTCGATTACCTGTGCTATTATGGTATTTACACAGCTAAAAGGCCAGTGTTACATAGCAAAACAGATCTGCTCTCTGTCCTCCTCTATACAGGCTGGATGCATGTAGTCAGTAAAGAACAACTGCAGTGAAAGCAAGAGTTAGTTCAGAAAGCAGGAGAAGTAGTAAAATTTAAAAAAAAAAATCTGAATAAGGTATCTGCTTCCCAAAAAGTCGACTGGGAGATTGTTTAGGAGGTCTATTTTGCTGTAATATGCCTTTGTTGTGTTGATACTCAATTCCATATTCCTGTGGTGGTATGCAGATGATGTATCCATGGCTATTGCAGTGTTAAAATGTTGTGTTGTTTAAGTCTTCATCCATGTCATGTAGTATGTCGTGTGTAGTTAGACTTAATTGTCCTTTTTTGTGTTTGTCTTTGCCTGATTGCTTTTGCAACCAATATTGCCCGTGCTGCCTCTAACCTTTACACAAATCTCTGTTCCCCAGGCATTCTCTTCCTGCTTTTACCTGTCACGGCTTGCTTTTAATAATTGGCAGAACCTGCATGATAAACTCACTGGGAGAGGCTCCTTGCTTCGTGCTGTGGGAGAAGTCTCACTCCATAGTGTGTCGGTCTGTAATTCTGCAAATGTTATCAAGATGCACAGTTTTTGTAAATGGGGGTTCTCAACATCCTGATGAGACAAAGGTGATCTCTGAGCAGCTTCTCGCACCAGGTTGTCATTCATGCTAAGCTAAATCAGCTTCTGGGACTGAGTGGATGTGTCTGTGCATAAAACGAATGTCCACATTGCAGTTTGGAACATTAAAATCTTGCCCTTCGAATTCTCTCTCCTCAGCAGTTAAAAATGAGATCTTTGGGTCTGCAGTGCAGGTCCTGTTCTGGCCCGTGGTGCTGGATGTTCGTGGAGACTGCGTACTGGGCTACATGAATAATGAATCACACCCAGTTTATTGCAGTGTGTTCCATTTTTACCTTTCCCCAATTTAACCTCTCTCTGATTAGCACAAGTGTCACACTGACATGTAGTGTGAGATTATGTAAAAAGCATTTGTCCAAATAAATGGGACATTGGTGAGATACTCTGGTGCTCTGCTCTTGAAGACAGAACAGCAGTATAGGACTGTAAGTTATGGAAACACATCCTGTGTTCAGTGCAGCCAGACGAAACATAGACTCTCATCTTTGACTCATGTTAAAAGAGAACTCCCTTTAAATTGCTGTCCTCAGATTAACCTACTCCCATGCAAATCTTTGCAATTCTTTTGTTTTTTAATAACGTGCAAGTGCTTTTTGATGCAGAGCTAAATGTTGTCTTCCGTTATGGGTGGAATCTGTTTGCAGAATGAGAATTCTGTGATACATCATGTTTCTGACTGCAGACCAGTAGAGAAAAATGCTCATGTGTTCAAGGGAAGAGGGGAGAGATGGTGCCAGGCAGGACAAAGAGAGTCTGTACCTTCACAGCCTGTGAACAACCCACCTGTATTGCATGAGACAAGGGTTTTGGTTTTTTTAGTTATATATAGTTGCTTATTCATAAACTCTGAACTGTGCAGCAGGATTTTTCTTTTCTGCAAATTGAGTTAGCATATGTATAGAGCTCTGTAGAAAAGCTTTCCGTGCCACTCATGTCTGATTTTTTGACTTGTAACTGATTGTTTATCGTGATTCAGATACCTTCTTAAAATAGCTGCATGCACATTTTCTTTCAGATGTTTAAGACAGAGATATTCAGAAGTGAGTTGTACCTTCTTGGCTTTCTGGGTCTTATACTTACTCCTGCGTGCAGATGTTTCAGAGGTCTTCTCCATCTTCCTATTAACTTCCAGAAAGTTTCACAAGAGAATTACTGAGCTGCCTAGTAAATAATTGTCAAAGGCAGAACACCTCATTCCCATTGGCACCATGGAGCTGTGCTTCAGCTCCCCTGAGAATAAATTCTCTAAGTCTGTACCATGGTTGGTACCTGCTCATCATACTTAGCAGTGAGAGCTCTGTCATCAGGATTGTCTGAGCTGGTTCAGGTCACTGTCACACATCACTGTCCTTGTCCCTCTCCCAGGGCTGAGGGGGCTCAGTTTAGGTCACTCACACATCACTGTCCTTGCCCCTCTCCCAGTGCTGAGGGAGCTCAGTTTAGGTCACTCACACATCACTGTCCTTGTCCCTCTCCCAGTGCTGAGGGAGCTCAGTTTAGGTCACTCACACATCACTGTCCTTGCCCCTCTCCCAGGGCTGAGGGGGCTCAGTTTATGTTACTCACACGGTGACACATCACTCTGCTTGTCCCTCTCCCAGTGCTGAGGGAGCTCAGTTTAGGTCACTCACACGTCACCATCCTTGTCCTTCTCCCAGTGCTGAGGGGGCTCAGTTTAGGTCACTCACACATCACTGTCCTTGTCCCTCTCCAGGGGCTGAGGGGGCTGAGTTTAGGTCACTCACACATCACTGTCCTTGTCCCTCTCCCGGGGCTGAGGGGGCTCAGTTTAGGTCACTCACACATCACTGTCCTTGTCCCTCTTCAGGGCTGAGTGGGCTCAGTTTTTAGGTAACAAGTCTTACGGATGGTGCACAGGGCTCCTGTGGGAGGCTGCTGGCACAGGGTAACGCCTGCTGCAGTACTCAACCTTGTTTTTCTGTTGCATTTTAAAATGAAGCAGTCATTTAGGCTCTGCAGAGTTTAACACAGCTTTGTCCTGGTGATTAGGTGGCCTGCAGGTGCTGTGCCCAAATGCTGAGGGGGCAGTGACAGTGACATGCTGATGGCTGTGTCTGTTGTGGAGGAATAGTGGGGAGCGGGGATTTTAGAAGTCAACCCAGTAAACCTATTCCATTGAGGATAAGATTCATGTTAAAATGCTCTTAACCATGGAATTAAGGCAGACTTCAGCTATTTTTTCTAAAATCTGTGACAGATGTGTTTCAGTAATGATGGTGATTTAATCATCTATGTGACTGGCAGGACCTGTGTGATGCAATAAATGGCTTGGCAGTACAGATGAATATACAAGTTCTTTCTTCCCAATGACATCTTTCTGATAATAATTAGTATTTTTTTACTAATGTCTTGGAAAGTTAACAAGATTCTTCTTTTGACCTTTTGAAATCTCCTGTCCAAAGCTGCACTTTTTCATCCATTGACAGAGTAGAGGATGTAATCTGACATAGATTTGAAATGAAATGTCACAAGTTGAGGACATTAAGAGAAATGAGGTAAAAAAAATTTTCTTTCAAGTGCCATTTTCTGAAATTTTTAGAGATAAACATGAAATATTTAACTTCACATCAAATAGAGATTTCAGCTCATCAGGTTGTTTGAAATCTTCGTAAAACTTAGGAATGATGCAATGAAGTAATGAAACAAAATATAATAATACTAAGGAGAAACATCTGCTATCAGATCATATTTTTCATTGGAATATTGTTGCAGTTATTTATGCACAGTTGAGTAGAACTTCTCCCTAGTCTCTTCATTTCTGCTACAGGTAATAATTTTGGGACATTAATACCCAGCTGTATTTTTATCTTAGCTTTTGAAGTAATAGGAGACTTTACAGGGGGGAACCTCAAAAGAATATTTAGTCCTTGATTTACCAATCTCTTACAGCAAGAGACCACCCCAGCTTTCTGGAAAACCTTGCCTTATTGCTGTTGCTGGGTGGGGAAACTAAGAAAACAGGTAAACAAAATACAAAACCCAGTAATTTTTAAACTCTTAGATTACACTGGGTTGCATTAATTGTCTCTAATTATAGCAGAAATTATTAAAAAGCAGTGATGTTCTCCATGGATTTGTGTCGTCCAGAAGGGCAGGTGTTGATAGCAGTTGGGAATTTGGAATTTGTTCTCTGCCTCCTGCACTGCAGTCTTTGGCACGTAGGTTGGGTAACACTAATGACTGTCTCAGCTGCAGTCAGCTCTTACCAGATAAAGGAAAAGCTTCACAGCAAAACAAATGGGAAATATGTGCCGTGTGTCCATCCAGCACATACATATTTCTAAAAAAGAGCTGTATTTGGCAGTCAGGCTAGAAGAGAGTAGTGCTTTCATGTATACAAAATATGCCTTTTTTTTTCTTTTTAGAAAGCCAGAGTTAGGATGTGAATTGGTGGAGTTGCCAGAAGTTCTGCATTGCATACTCTAGTATTTAGGTATTGACAGAGCTTTTTATTATATTAAGGAACACCTTGGGTAACCTAACAAATGATGGCTATTTGTCTGCCTGTCTTCAAAAGCCTACAGTGATTCTGTAGGCTCACTGTGCTATTTTCTAACTGTATGTAACAGTTAAGATAGAGATGAGGGGAAAAAAAAGTCAATTTTCTTGCTGCAATTAAAACCTATTGCCTTTTGCACTGTACCTAATGAATATGAACTGCAATTATTGTATTTTTATTTTGGTTAATCATATGTATTTGGAAATTCTCCCTCATCTTTTTTAAGCTAAGTCCAATTCTCCTGGTAATTTTCATATGTCATCTCATTAATCTCTCGGTTTTTATCCTCGCCTCTGAATTAATTTTCCTTCTTTCAGTGTCTTTTTTAAAATGTGGCTCCCAAATACAGACACCATAATTAAGTTTAATTTTCATTAGTGCTCGGTAGAACAGGAAGACTGTTACATATTTTTTCTGTGAAGTTCCTGATTACACATTCCAGAATGCTGCTTTGCTGAGGTGTGTTTAGAGTAGCCTGACATTTTGACCAGTTCTGGTTGGAGAATCACTAATTCTTCGCAGGCACGAGGGAATGTGTGTGCTGGGGATCCACTCACACATTTTCTACTCCTGATTGTGTTACCTTTTAGATGCTTAGAGAAGGATTTATTTATTTACGCTCAAATAATTCTGTGGAAAATGAAGGCTGGCTGGCTCACAGCTTTGACCTTTCATCCTTTGTAAAGATAAGTACTGCACTTTGTTTTACATTCCCTGGGACTTTACCCATCCTCTGTGATTTCTGAGAAATTAATACTAATAATTGGTGGCTGCTGCTAATTTCTGGAATACTCCAGGGTTTTCCATCTGGCTCACTTAGTTTGAAAGCATCTGCTGCATTCAAGGAATATCTAATGTAATAGAAAGTTGGCTCAATAGTGATTAAGGAGCCCAATGTTAATATCATTATTTTTTAAATAGAGTCAACGTATTGAAAGCAAAGGTTATAAACATCCCCATCTAGACCCACATTCATTTCAGCAGAAATTTCAAATTAAAGTAGCTAGCTAATTGTAGGGAGGTATTTACATTTGTTCCCATAAGGAAAAGCTCATGCATATATTTGAAACTTAATGTGTTGAATCATTGTCTATCTTTGCATGATGAAAAATTGTTGTAATTTCCCAGTGATCTGATCTCACCCAGGCATTTTGGTCTGGCACTTCTTGATTTACATTCTAATGGTTCATCTGTCATAACCCACACACCACATCTGACCTGCAGGCTTGTGGCAACATCTGGACATTTGCAATTTTTTTTCCCCTAGATGAGTAATTCAGCCTCTTTCACAGATGCAGAAACTTCTTTTAAAAACATATCAAGGGAACTACTGTAAATGGTTTTCCTGATGTCAACTGGGAGTTCAATAGTATCGATTTGTACCACAGAAAGTTATTAAAGCTTTATAAATGAGTCATTTAAAGCTTGACTGACCTCTCTTCAGAATCCTTCTCTTCCCATTCTTTGTAATTATATTCTTTCTGTATAAAACTTGTCATCATTAACCAACTTCTATAGCTTCCAATTAGGAACCAAATACTGTTCCCCCATTCTTTTTTCGAGATATAGTTTTATTAATATCTTCTCACTGAAAGGGAAGGTTTTCTTTGTGTGGTAGTGAAAAGCCTACAGAGTGCATCAAATTTGGTTTAAATTCATTGGAATCCTAATAAGCGGAACCTGATCTGCAAGCTGAAGGTTTGCAGAGGGATTTATCTTGATAGAATAAATTCATAGGAGGCCCTTAGCTCTCTCCTGAACAAGTGTAGTTCAGATGGAACAGAAGAAATTTAATTAAATTATCCGCTCATCTCAAAGCAAAGGCTTTTGCTTTGTTAATTTTCTTTCTTGATCTTATCAATAAAATTAATGAATCAGAATGCAGTGGAACTACCTAGACAATAGATGAAGCCCCTTGGATATGCCATTTCTGTATAGAATCATAAAATGGTTTGGGTTGGAAGGCACCTTTAAAGATCATCTAGTCCCACACTACTGCAATGAGCAGGGACACTTTTAACTAGATCACAGAATCAAGTGTCAGTATCTTAAGAAGAAATTGGAAATTATTCATGTGGACTCCAGATTTAAAGGGAATTGCCTGTATTGGAATTTTATATTGAACAGTGAATTATGTTGGCACAATATGGAAAAATGCCAGATTCCCATCTCAGTGGGAATGTGCAGGCCTCTTTCTGTCAGAGAGACTAAGCTGTGTTCTTTAGTCACGCAGGGTTGCCTGTGATAACCCTTGATGTAAAGAACTTGGGTTATATCTGGCAGGTTTCAGACATGAGTGGGAGGTTTTCACTTGCCTGTTCTGAGGTGTGTTTTATCCCCCCTGATAAAGTCACGATGCCTGTTCCTGTGCAGATTAACAGCTTAGTTGTGACTGTACTGTAGTCAGCAGCCACTGCTCCACTCTGTCAAGGTAAAGTCACTTCTATTCTTCTGTCTGCTGCCTTGAAGTCCAGTTTCCCTGTCTGTGTTAGGCCTAGTTCTTTGCTGTGTTTATTTGCCATATCAAATCGCCTTTCAGAACGTTTGTTGAATAGCATCTTACACCTGCAGGATAGTTGGCATCAGAGATTACTCCTGTAAGTCTTTGCCCTTGTACTGGTTTTTCTTACATTCCTGAGTAATTTTTACCAGTATTGTTCTTCATGGTTTTCTCTTGTCAATTGAACTTTGCTTGTGTTAGATTCAAAATCATACTGGATGCTTTTCAAGGCAAAGGGTACAATGGGAAATTCTGCAGGGCTATACAGGCTGAAATACTGTGTCCCCAGTCTAACTGCTCTTGGAAGTTGAGCTTTATTGCTTTTGAATCAAATTCCAGGATTATATTCTAGGAAGAAATATGGTGAGAATGAAATACCTTTTCCTGGTGGTGGTTAGGGATCCTATATGGCAGTTGTAAGAGTTTGCAGAGTGGCTTCAGTTTTGTGTTGCTGTTACCAAGAGACAAGTAACAGCTTGAAGAGTATGAAGTGGTGCATTCCTTCTTTATCTCTTTTGCAGAGAGGAGTCAGGATAGCACTGGAGCAGTGCTGTCTGACTCCAGTTCCACACAGGATATGTTTAATGAGCCTGCCTGTTCTCAAGACAGCCTGAAGAAGACTTACACAGAGAAGAGGATTTCTACTACCTGTGCTGATACACTGATGCTCAGCAAAGAGACCCTGGGATCTGCAGAGGAAAAGGGTATGCCTGATTTAATAGACAGTGTCAGCTGCAATAGTCTCATTAAAATGTTTCTCCTGGCTTGCAGATGCACTGAAATATGCTGCACTGTGACTAAGAATTTTAACTAGGTATCATTGCTGCCTGCATGTGTGTAGCTTAAATTTGGAACTGTGCCTCACTTATGTGGCCACTAACCCAATTTGTTCTAGCTGTTAAACCTTACAAAGAAAAAGTAAAGATAAACTGCTGTCAGTCCCTTTGACTGACTTGCCTTCTTTTAGGTTATTATTTACTTTTTCTTCAGTGTTTCATATTTTTAAATAATTTAAAGAGTAGTTATTTGAACATAGTCTCAAACAAAACTTTTTTACTTTTCCCAGAAATAGATGCCCTTTTTATTCTGTCCCAGTAGCAGCTCAATATTCAGTACAGAGAAGAGCAGAAGTAGTAGAATTTAGATGCTTTATTCCATTGTATACTTCATTCCAGTGGAGAACTGAACTAGAATTGCTCTCTACCAGATTTTCCATATATAATAGTACTAAGTGTTCTGTATTCCACTGGAAAAATGGTTTCAAAATCCATTAGCTGGAATTTCCCTTTGTCTGATGTTTGTACAGTTGGATGTGGCAGTAGATAAAGAGGCTGGACTTCAACAGGGAAAGACAAACAAAACCACCTTTCCAGGCTGTGGCTTTTTGTGGGATGTTAAATCTTCTTTGCCAGTTGACACTTTCTCAGTTTCAGAGATCCAGAGATCATGCTGTGTGGATAGTCCTGAATCACTTCTCTGGTCTCACTAGGAGCAGTTTTGTCTTTGTTTGCAGACTTGCACTACCCTGGTTTCTTGTTTTTAAAAATATTTTACTTCAGTCTTGCTTAAGCTAGGGAAGCCTGTGGTGGTGCTTGCATTAACATGCTGAAAGATGGCAGTTCCTAGTTTTGTGAAGTAGTACTTCCATAATCACTAAATCCAGTAGTCTTTTGGCTTCTAGATTAAAAACATGGCTCTTTTTCAGGCTTGCAGTGAGTTGTGTTATTGTCATCATTTGTCTGTCAGAAAAAACATCAAAGGTATTCTTAAATTACTGGTGTTTATTTGAACAGATGTTGTTTCCCATAAAGCTACCTGTACAGTAAAGCTGTAATGGATATAGACATCAGGCAAGCACATATTGAAAAATGTGAGTTCTTGTAAAACATATTTGACTCAAAAGTTCAACCTTATCAGAGAAGAAGTTATGGAGCAGTTTTATATTTGAGGATGAAGTACGTTTTAGCATATCTCTGCACTCTCTGCTGGGAGATAAGATCTAATGTAGGAGGCTTTTTATCCTAGCAAAGACAAAGACATGGTAAACATGCATGACTGAAAATCAAAGTTAAAGAAATTAATCTGCATGTAGCATATGTGTTTCCAGCAATAATAGGTAGCTAGCAGGAAATGGGGAAGCTGCCACTGTAACAAGATGCTTTCTGAAGTAAAATCTGGTGTCCTTCAACAAAAGATGGGTCAATTGAATTGTAAGTTACCAAGTTAATCACAAAAATACTTACATGGAACTGTAGGTCCTACATTAGGCAGCAGACCAGGTGAGCTGCTGCTGATCATTCTGTCTGAGCCCATTTTGTTTTTTGGGGTTGTGTTCTTCTAAGCAAACTATTATGAATAATACATTTCACTTGGGAGGACGGCTTTAATTTTCTGTTCTTTCTTCTTTTCTTTGCAATAAAATGTTACTGAATTTACTCTTTTAATTTGGCTTTTTTCCCCTCCTCCTCCTCAATCTTCCAAGAGTATGTAAAGCCCTGCATTGTGTAAGGTGTGCTGAATTCATACCATTGTTCAGGATAAAACCCAAGTGAAGACAGTGGAGATATCACTGTGTGACTCTGTCAGTGAGTTGCAGATTACTTATTCAATGGACATCACGAATAGTTATATGTTTTTTTCAATATTTCTGTCTATGCTTTAATGAAGAAAAGGATTACCTTTTGTCATATTGAATTTCTGTCATTTTCTATATGTCATTTGCCAATGGCAATTTCACCCTCACTTTTCTCTTACCGTTCCAGCTGCAGGGAAGTCAGAGGAGCTGCTGGAGAGCTCAGAATGTTACGATCCTGCTGAGCCTACTGGCCAAAAACTGGTGGTGGATCCTTCTGGCAATCCCCTCAAAGCTGCCGTCCCCTCAGGCTCGCAGTGGGACTGCAAGAAGAGAGCTGACCCTGGTGCAGAGGATACATCCGAGTTTCCTCACGGGCTCCCCGCAGACCTGGAGGAGCAGCGCAAGTTCCTGACGGAGCAGTGCATCTCCTCCTTCTGCCTGTGCCTCAGCCGCTTCCCCCAGCACTACAAGAGCCTCTACAGGCTGGCCTACCTCTACACCTACAGCAAAACACACAAGGTGAGCTCTGATAGAGTGCCTTTCATGTATTTCACTCGTTTCTCTAACTGCTGTCAGATTACTCTTCTCGTTGGTCTCATTGTGTGACTAAGCACAGTATGCCAGATCAATCCATCCTTTCCATCCATGGGTGCTGATGGAGCTTTCTATTTCCAGGCCTTTTCCTACAGACCCCAGACCTGCCCTGGGACTGCATTTTCTACCCATAAATTTTGCACCATCATTTGGAAGCTCATGCAGAGGGACGTGGTTTAGAGAATCGTGAAATAAATTTAGAGAGCAGCCATCTGGAGAAACATGCACATGTTGATATTGTTCAAAAGGAGGATTCAGAGCAGAAAACCTTTTTAGATGTGATTTTTCTCTTGTCCTAGTCAGGTATATTTGATAAATCGGTCTGTGCCTGAGCTGTAGCAGGATTTATCTGGATACTACAGTGGAAGTTTTAAAATCTTAGATTTTGTCATCCCAGTGGATCTGTGGATCTTGCTGAGCCCAAGCAAACCAACTGTGCTGCCACTGGCACTGGTGCACAAGTCTGAGTGTTAAAATACACCTTGTTCAATGCAGTTTGGAGTGAAATTGCACTTTGGGAAGTCTTCAGCTCCTAGATTGTCTGGCTCGTGTGTGAGGTCAGTTAAGGAGAAAATGTCTTTTTTTATTACTGAACTAATTTTCTGTCATTCAGCAGAGAATTACATTTTAGATATGTCACATAAATTAAGATGTTCTCATAAAAATGACAGCAATTATTTATTTTACTGAATAAGTGGACTGAAAAGTGAGTTGAAGCAGAAATTAATCAGTATTGTGTAAACACATCATGTGACACAGATGAACTTTCTGGGTATCCTGGGTCTTTGTTGGTAAAATGTGTAGGAATATTGCATTGAAATGATCAGAGATATTTTACTATTTGTCATAATTGAGGTTTGAATTCACAGATTTTATATTTGGAAGGCTTGTATTAGATCATAATGCTGCTCTGCATGGCTTCCTGAATTTTCTTCCCCACCGGTACTGAAGCTTCTGTGAACAATAGGGAAGGGAAGCAAATTGTATCCCTGGCCCTGAAGCAGAAAACATCACCAGTGTCACTGCAAAGTGAGCACAAGCAAGTCTTACCAACCTACTGGAAGGTGATGAATATTCCATTTGTCTGTAGAGTGATTATCCAGGAAAGCATCACCCTTTTTTATACAGAGCCTGTTTTGAAAACATTCTTATGCTGTTTGTATGTAACAGTTGTTAATTTTTCCATGGAGCTAATCATGAATAGGAGCCATAGATTCCTGCAATCTGTCATTACTGTTGCTGACATGATTTTGTATCAACATTCAACAAAAAAAGCTGCCTGTTTTCAATTTATTGGTTCAAATAGCATGTCCTTGCCTGAGGAACTACTTGCAAAATATTTTCCTCTATTATTTTTCCCTGATGAAGCTTTCTCTTTTGCTTTTTATATCTTCCTCCTTATATAAATATCAACTCAGTGATGGATTTCTATGTGAAACGCACATTGTTGTCTAAATCTGTTTCCTCTTGGAACTCAGAAAAACTGAATCCTGCCTGTTTGAGCCTAGTTGTTCCCAGGCTGGCTTTGATGAGCATTTTTGGGTTTCACTGTCCTTTTTTATTACTTCCCTGCATAATGAACAGCCACTTGACACGGCAAAAACAAACAAAAAAAAAATCTTCTTACTGATATATGTGCACTGCATATTTTCACATGTGTTTTGCATTTTCTTTCTTTCATGACTCATTCAGGTTCTTTTGTAGAGCCATGTCCAGTGTCTGTGTTTTAATGGCACATTACTGTGTCTTCAGTGGAAGTTATACTCCTGCACAAACGTAAAACACAAAATGGATCCATGCATTGTCAGCAGTAACTGGAGTAAGAATTATGCTTACATTAAGCCTGATTTAAAAAATGAGACAAATTACATCGGGTTGTGTTGTTGGGGGGCAGATTGGTAAATTTTAGAAAACTGAGATTGATTTTTAAATGCGTATAACCATCTTGGAAAATTCAGCATTTACGTTCCAACGCCAGGAATTTGCGTGAAGAATTTAGACTGATGGCCAAAATTCATGGTTGGCTGGGAAAAGGAGAGGATTGGCAGGTCTCCACAGTGCATAGAAAAACAAGTTTTCCATATGCAATCTGTTTTCTCCCATTTCACAGTTTTCCTGGTTTTGCTGTTGTGAGATTAGTGAAGATTAGTGAAATCGTTGAGTGCTTTTTTATTTTAAACATCCTTTCAAACTCTTTGAACATTTTGTTTGGCTACATGTTCTGTTGGGGTTTTTTTTCCCCCCTGAAAAATCCAGCTTAATATTTGGAGTCTATTTTTCCTTGTTTTAGTCTGTTATCAGAACAAATTTATACGTAGCTGTTTTTAGTTGGAGTAAATGTGCAGGGAAGTATGGATGAGTTTTCAGAAATAACTTCATTGCCAGTTTGGGCAGTAGTTTTGGTTTCCCGTTGTCTTGAAGTAAAGTCTTCATCCTTTGTGATTTTTACCTCCAAAATGAATGTTGGCACTGTTTGGAAGGAAAAGTTAGGACTTGGCAAGACACTGTTTGTCAGTATAACTTTGTGAAAAGTATTCTCCTTATGGTCCTTATGGATCCGTATGTGGAGCTGGTCTGATCATCTGTAACCAGCAGGTTGTCAGGAAATAAAAATATTTACTTACTTGGTTTTTTTTTTTAATCTCAAAATAAGAAGTGCTCTGTAAATCCTGAAAGAATCTGCTCAAAGACCGTTCGTGTGAGTTTTTAAGTTTATATGTTCTATAATGTCTGTTATTAGCAGAGCCCTTAACAGGGAAATGAATGTTGGGTGTGACATGAGGTCAGTGACGTGTATTATGTCAAACCAGACATAGTACATGCATGTAGGAATTGCATTATATGTATGTAGCCTTAATAGATAGAGACATAATGTGGAAGCATAATAGATGTAACCACTTCAAGTAGAAACAGTTTGATAATAACAGTTCATTTAAAAGGCCACCCTTCAAATCAGTAGTCTTTTTAGTTTGCTTTCATTTGATGGAGGAGTAGGAGGAGGTTTTTGGGACAAAGTCTTCTAATGGACTCGAAATGAAATCAGAGGGAAGGATTAAAGTATGCTGGAGTGTCTTTTTCACCTCTCAGAAACACTTCTGTGGAGTTTCCAATTTAGGTAAAGGTGCTCCTGACACCATTGAGGTAAGGGGTATCCATCTCAGGTGACTCAGAGTTCCATTTGGTTGACCCTAAGAGATTTTCCTTTTCTACTTCAGCTTTTTTGCAAGTTACTGTACCCTGTCAGTCATCTTGTCTTTGAATCTTGGGGTGATAAAGATGTGGGAGGCAACAGCTGAACTGGAAAGAGTATTTCATAATGGCCCTGAGTCAGACAGCCAAATCCAGCATTTCAGACTGGCAAGCAGTGTGCCAAGAAGAATAAATCCTTTTTGCTGTGTCCTGGATCCCTTCACCCACTCCTAATAACTTCATCAGCTGAAAACCAAGCAGAGCAGACTCTGTGAAATCTAATGAGTTGAGACCTGCTCAGGCATATTTACTGGGAATAAGTGATCATGCTGATTTAAGGAGAAGGGTAGTGGAAAATCTGTAACTATGTCTTTTATTCCTATTAGCTTTGATTGTGTGAAGTTACCGTGTAATTGCCCCATTTGTCTGAATGATCTTTTCTCCTCCTGCCTGGGTTAATGCCATCATCTTGTTCAATAAAAGCCTGTGAATTATGTGTACCAAACACATGCCTGTGGATGGTCACTGTAATGTGCATAGCACATCCCAGCACCAGAGCATGACACTACAATTAATGAGACAATTAATGATCTCTTAACCTTTTCCTTGTAAAGCTTCCATTGGAGAATACATCCATAGCTCACATTTCTTTAGACTGGGATTTTAGATTTAAGCTTTGTGGTGGGATGGTAGCTTTCTTAAGGGTTTTGTTTTCCTTGAATTTTTATGTGATAGTTTTAACTGTGAGATTCAGATTACCACACGTTAGGCAAGTTTTACTTCATTTTCACACTTGGGATTAACTTACATTTCTGATGACTACCATTAGCACAAAATAAAGCATTTTATGTGCCTGAATCTTGGATGTTCCAATAGGCTTATTTTGGTTGGATTCTGATTTTATTCAAAACAAGATGACTTCCATGGAAGACCAGATTTTTGTAGGTTCTCATGTGTTGTATTTTCTTCTGTATGTAGTTCCAAGTATTTTTCAGGATTACGTTAACAGGATTACAGAAATACATATTACAAAAGAAGTTATGTAGAAAAAAGTTAGTATGCAGCTGAGTTTACACCCTCTGCTTTCTTCAGTCTTAATTAAATTTGACACTCAGTGATAATAATTAAATTTACTGATTCCCATGACCAGCCAGAAAGTACCTTGTGATGTTTATGAGTGAATATGTATTTGTTCCATACCAAAACAAAGCTGTCCAAATCCCCTTGATTATGCTGCACTATAATCATGTAGGTCCTGTGTCAGTACCTCTATGAGCTCTTGGAATGAGGGAT
Source organism: Cyanoderma ruficeps (assembly GCA_008694505.1). Taxonomy (NCBI): domain Eukaryota; kingdom Metazoa; phylum Chordata; class Aves; order Passeriformes; family Timaliidae; genus Cyanoderma; species Cyanoderma ruficeps. The sequence continues at coordinate 11,567,734 of VZDJ01000174.1, read as the reverse complement.
TTTTGACACCCGTAAATATCTGGTTATTATTGCCAGCGTTCAGCTCTCTTGCACATGAATCCATAATCAGCATTTTGCTAGAGGGGATGCTCCAGTTCTGGTAAGACATTGGAGATTCTGCATGATTAGTGTCATTAGCACAAAGGCACTGATGATTGAGCAGAGCTTTTACTGTTTCACCAGGATCTCACAAACAAAAATCATCTGGAGCACAGGATAAGAACTTTTCTAATAACCCCCTCACCCCAACACACACACACATACACAAAAGAAGGATATTACAGCTGGAATATGCTTCTTGGATGGACATGATTTAATCACATTTGTGACTCACAGAAGTGTATTTCCAGTCCACAGAACACAAGCCAGGGTGCAACATTCTCATTTGTCTCTATGAACCAAACATCTTCCTCTTCCTTTCATGTCCTCTGTTGAGAAGTTTTCTGTACAAAAGCTGGTCAAATGCGACTCAAATGTCACTTTTGAACCCTGAAATAAAAAATGAAGTAAAGCAAAGCTTCCATGAGTGAAATCTCACTGTTAATAATTGTCCCATCTGTTGGTAACATTCTGCCTGGAGCCAACAGCTGTCCCTGGTTCTCAGCTACAGAAGAGAGGTTCATGCACTGAACTCTTTAGAGGGTTAGTGCTTTTATCAATTTTTGGTTGTCATCTATCATTTAGTCCCCTACTGATACTTTCTTGTTAGTTGATTGAGCGCTATTAACCAAGTTTGATGACAGTCGTGGAATTTCCAGGGAGGTGAAGTGAACTTACATGGAGGGCAATGGCTGGGTAGGTCTAATTAGATAATCAGGCTAAAAGGTCTGATTTCACCACCTCACTAAAAGAAGGCTGCAGTGTAAGCCTGAGGGTCCAGGCCTCAGCTCTGGTAGGTATTCCCTGCAGATGGTTGGCCTTTAGGGAGGAGCTGGGAGTGCTTCCAGAGAGTGTGTGGGGACAGCAAATACTGTTGGAACAGCAAGCGTGTGGAAAACGAGAAAAGACACTGGAGGTTAATAAATAAAAGCGTGTTTTGTTCTGTACTTTCACCTGTGGTGGCATTTCCATCCCCTGGGCACGACTGACCTGGCTGTTGTTGTCCACAGAACCTGCAGTGGGCACGGGACGTGCTGCTGGGCAGCGGGGTGCCCTGGCAGCAGCTGAAGCACATGCCTGCACAGGGCCTCTTCTGCGAGAGGAACAAGACCAACTTCTTCAACGTAAGTTTACACAGCTGATAAACACAGCCCTCCTTCTCAGCCATCCCTGCAACACCTGCTTCTCATTGCAAAGGTTTGCAAAGGGATGGGGATGGGAAATTCCACACAGGCACGTTAAACAAGCTGTGAGCAGATGAAGGAAAGGAGAGTTACAGAGATGTTTACTCTCTCTTGAAGGGAACCACACTAGAAGGATTATTTGTTGTGAGCTTGAAAATGTGGGGAGAGAAGCACCAACATTTTTTCAGTTATGCATCATTTATGATATATTTGATGGCTGAGCCCTCTTTAAAAATTCTAATTTTGTTCATCTTAATTATCCTCTTGTTTATTGTTTCTCAACTCCATCTGCACTTCTCGTGATGGAAAAATTGTGCTGTTTGCTGTGAGAAATCTCCTGAGTTGGAAGGAGCTTTCTTGTGCTCTGCTCTCTGTAGCGTGGCTCAGCAGAAAGTGTCTCCAAGCCCCAGAGTGAGGCAGCAGCACTGTCAGAGACTGTCCCTGTGTCTGTGATCACTTCCACAGGGGTGTCTGTGCCTGTCACTGATGTGGGACACAGAATGCTCTGAGACTCACATGGGCATTTATCTATCAAATTCCCTGCTGTGATTGCCACTTCCACACTGCTGTTGTCTTTGGTATCTTTGGCTTTTCTGTGGTATGTCCCAGGGGTTGTGGCTTTTGTTCTTTTGTGTTAGGGTTCTTCAGCAGTTCTGGTTTGCAGTGCGTGGTGAGAGCCTGGAGATGCTCTGCTTGTCCTTCTGGGCTGAGTACAGCCCAGATCTGTTACGTGGTTGCCTGTGATGGCAGTGACAAGAGTTTTGTGTCTCTGCTTTCCCATCCAGTACTTCTGTTTTAATCTTGGAATTGTGAAATTTATTTCAGCTTTATATCTGTTAACATCTATCTTCACTTTTGCTGTATGTTGTGTTAATTAGCACCTCTCTGCAAACCTCTTTTAAGTACAAGGTAAGTGCTCTTCTCTGATTATAATCCTTCAGATGGGTTGAACACCTAAGGAATACTGACAATGGTTCAAAATTGATTCATGGATCAGTCTGCAAAAAGGGTTTCTTTATCATTACATCTTTCTGGAGAGAAGTTCTCAATAACAAGCCAGCAACTAAATACCATGCACCCATCTGATCACTCCCCTCTCATACCCTCCATGGGATGGGGAGAAGAATCAGAAAAAAGGTAAAGCCCATGGACTAAGACCTATTAAAAATTGAAATTAAAAAATTTATAATAATAGTAATGAAAAGGGAGATAAGAAATTGAGAGGAATAAACCCCAAGTGATGCACAAACAGCTGCTCAGTACCTGCTGACTGATGTCCCAGTTCCCCATGGACCCCTCCCAGCCAGCTCCCCCCAGTTTCTATACTGGTCTGTGTACATACCTCTGTTCCAGCCTTTGGCCAGTTCCAGTCAGCTTTCCTGGCCGTGCTCCCTCCCAGCTTCTTGTGCACTTCCTCACTGGCAGAGCCTGGGAAACTGATTTAGAGTAAGCACTGCTTAGCAACAACTACAACATCAGTGTGTTATCAACATTATTCTCACACTGACTCCAAAACACAGCTCTGTACCAGCTACTAGGAATAGAATTAACTCTATCCCAGCTGAAAGCAGGGCACAGCCTGATAGGGCAGACTAAACAGTGGTGACCTGATTGATGGCTACATGGCTTTGTGCTGATTTCCCTGCACCGTCTGCCAGTTTTCCCTACAAAAATCCTGCTGTGATTAGCCCCTCACACTGCTGAATGCTTGGGCTTAGATTCACGCAGTGTGGAGTATTCTCCTGGAAATAAATGGAATTATTCAAGATGCTTCAAGCCAAGTGTGAACTTTGCATGATCAAGGCTGACTTGTTCATCTCTGCAGGGTTAAGTGTCAAAAGTATTCTGTTTTAATGTCTGAGGAAGATGAGCAGTAGGGAACTGAGAGGTGTGTGTAAGGGAGTGTTTCTACTTGAAAATGTGAATTACCACATTAAGAGAGATCAGTGGTTGACCTAAATCTTGTCTAGTTTTTGAATGCTAATGCTAGCTAATTTAATTTAAAGAGATTCCATTATATTCCTAGGTGGAATCTGCTAGCATTATTTCAGAAAGTAATTATTTCTTACTCTACATACTGATATTTTTATACTCTAAAGGATGAAAAGTGGTAGTATAGATACTAGACACCAATATAATAATGTTATTTTGTAAATCAACAAAAACTTACTCCCATAATTGATTTCTTTAATCAGAAATTAGATACACTTTGAAAGAAAAGAGAACCTTCAACAAAAGGTATATGCTGGCCCAGTGCAATATATTGGGAATACTGGTAGGAAAGATAAAAGGTTAAATTATAAATTATATTCTCAATTTGAACTTGGGTCTGTCAATGTACAAAGGTAGTGTTAGTCTGGAGTCCTCCATGTAGACCACTGTCTCCAGGCTTTGGAAATTTTGGGTTGGGGATGAAGTCCAGTGTCTCAGCTGTGGCGACATCTCAACTTATTCCTGCATGCATGTAGGTTAGTCTTCCTGGTAACAGGCACGAGTTTAGCATGAGAAAATATTTTGGTGGTCTCATTTTATACCCAGCTATATTTTCAAAATCCTCTTCAAGTAACATTGTGTGAAGCATGTGGCATTAATCCAGAACAGATGACACAGACTTAGCAGAGTGAGAAAATCCAGATCTGAGAGGGAAAGGGCTACAAGTGCCCATGACAAAAAGCTGGTGGTGTCAGCTGACATTCCAGAATTGGACAAACCTAAATCTCTGAACAACTTGGAAAACAACCTCTGGGCTCTGCATTGACCTTGCCTGGGTTAAACCACAACTCTTCTGTTCTCATGCAAAGCTCCCAGGCAGGCAGTGGGGAAGAGACTGAGCTGCACCATCTGGGTCAGAGCTCTGGTGTGTCATCCCCTGTGCAGATGGTGCTGCAGCCCACTGTCCCAGCTCCTGTCTTCACATACAGGCTCGGGTGATAAAACACAAATTCTAGCACTCTGCAGAAGTAGTTTCATCTAATCTTAGAAATTAAATGGCCAACTTTAGGATTTTCTAAGCCTATTAATGTCCCCCAGGGTTATTTCCAATAGAAACCTTTTACCCAAAGGGTTTATTTGCTTCCACGAAATACCTTTGGTTTTCTGTTTTGGGAACTCTTCAGCCTTCATGATACAGAACAGTTAAATGCATGTCTCAGTGGTTTTTTGTAGATACTTTACTACTGGAATACCTTTTTCTGCTGCAGCAAGTAGCACTGGTGTTTTTAATCTCTTGTAGAGAAGATTTAGGGTTGTTGAAATTACAGCTGACTCAATTTTACAAGTACAAACAACAGAGTGCAAGAGAGAAAGCTAGCAGCTCCTCCCAGACATTTTATAAATCATGCATACTCCTAGTAGAATTATTTATGAAATGTTTATGACAGCACTGTATGAAAAGAAATAAATGTGGGTAAAGCTGTCTGTCGTTAAATTCTACTGCAGAACTGCTGGTCTGGATCTGTGTGTCACGGGTTGTTGTAGAATTTGTTAGCTGTCACTCACCTGCAGCTTAAATGAGCGAAAAAAAGCATGTTCAGTTAGCCCTGACTTCTTCTCATTTGACATATTAGAATAATGTCAGGATGCTCAGAACTTCCCTTTTTCAGTTCTAAGAAAAAATAGTGTTACTGCATTATTGTACCTGTTTGTTTCCTGAGCAGTAAAGAGAGGCCCTGATTTTCTGTAAGCAGAGGTTTTTTGCATGTTCATGGCTTTGTTAGAAATGGCAATCATATGAATGGATATTGCTGTTAGATTTTAAGGAGTCTTAGTTGTGTTCCTATAAATTACTGTCAAGTCTGTTTTGTTTGGCCATTTCTCTCTTGCGTGTACAGGTACATTCCAGCTTTTCTCCTCTTCTTTTTTCTCAGTGTGAGTGTAAATATATGCAGAGATTTATTTTTTTTTAAGGATGGCAGCAGGATGGTTTCTATAGTAACTAAATTAGAAATTATTTCAGGAGGAAGAAAAAAAAATCCAAATATATTGCTTTATATAGTAGGGCACTTCCTTATATATCCAGATTTTATGGTACTATTAATAAAACAAAGTTAAACTTTGTGCACAGATGATGGGCATTGATCAGGCTGTGGGTAGGTGGCGATTGTGGATGAGGCATTTTGGTGGTTGAGCTCCACATACCAGCAAGTTCTCCATATGGTTTAATATACTCTATTTGTATTTTCCTGGCACATCTTCTGTGGTAATAATAATCTGTTGTAATAAAGATCTTCATGTCCATCTTTGGTAACTGTTCCCCACAGACAAAAGCTGTGCATGCACACCATATACTATAGTGTAGACACTGATATGCATGAAGTCTTGCTGTAAACTGTTATGGATAATTGTTCTATTTTTAATTCCAAAAGCAATGCAGTGTGTTTATTCTCTTCAGTATTTGTAAAGCCCTTCATTCTGTGGTCTGGGCATCAGGCTCGAATTGAGGTGGGGGCATCCACTGAGTGCCTGAAGCTGGAGACTGAAGCAGTGAGTTCCCTTTATTTTGCCTTTGTTCAAGCCAAGTGTGACTGGGCACTGGCAGAAGACTCTGCTGAGCAGAAGGGCAAGCTCTGGGCACTGAGCAGTTGAAGTCTACAGTTGGTGCTGCAAGTTTCTGAAAGTAGTTCTTATTACACAGCGTGGAGTTACCCGGTGGGAGCTCTCTCTGGTACTCTCTGTGTAGCAGGTTCTTCCCTTAGTTGTGTTCCAGGCTGACTTACATCTGCTTGTCCTAAGAGAAAAGTTGATTCTGAAAAGGGGAGAGCAGGGTGCTGTTTTGGGATTCTGTGTGACCAGAGCCATACTGGTGAATTGGAGATGCAGAAAAGGAGGCTCTTATGAAGTCCCCAGTATAGGGGACAAACAGGCAACATGCCTCAGCTCTCCTGGAAGTTGGGCAGTTCTATCCAGGAAATTCCACTTTATGCCTCAATTGTTTTTATACATCCCCATAGATATACGTTACTGGTCACTGTCAAAAATACGGTATTGAGTGAATATATGGGATTTTCTTTTGATCCACTCCAGCCATTGTTTGTTTCTCTCCCATTTCCTGAAGTATAACCTCAGCATTAATAATTCTCATGTCTTTGATTAAAATGAAAGATTTGTTACAGAATTTAATGTCTGTTAGAGACAACTGGTTATGTATCATCCAAGGGAAGTCCATTAGTGGTGCTCTGAACCTATTTTAGACGTGTTTTCTGCCCAGTCTGCGTTTGCTACTAATGTTTGCCTGAAGAAGCCCCAAACAGCACTCAGGGCCATGGGGCAGCTTTTCAGGGCTGCTTGAGACAACCTGACTGAAACCTGCCATGTAGTTGAAAGCTTGAAACTGCAGGCAACAGCAGACTAAAGCCATTTTTGTAGAAATCTTACCACTCTGCTTTCCTTCCTGTCCTTGGCTGGTGAGAGATCTGAGTTACCCTCCTCCTGCTCATAGCTGATGTGTCTCTTTTTGGTTGGCAAATGTGCTTGCAGCTCCTAGACATCTGCTATGTGTGGAACACGAGCCTTCCAACCAAACTGCTGCCACTTAAATCAGGCTGGGGGGAAATGGAAAAAACTTGAAGAAACTTACTGTGCATCCATCGAGTTGAGATTGTGCCCTCAGCATGGGGAGAGGTGGAGTTTAATCGTGTATGGAGGGTCTAGAAAAATTAATCATCATGTTTTAGTTTGATCATGATTGGTTCTGAAAAAAATGTTGGTCTTTTTAGTGCTTCTAATGCTTTATGTGAAAATGAGTATGAGGGATTGCCAATTCAAATTCAATTAAACCAAAAAAAAAGGAAATCACAAGAGACATCCTAGAAATCACAAGGGTTTAGTTATCCCATTTTGCTCTTCTTACTTCTGAGTGTTTTGGATGCCATTTTGATGCAACCACAGGGGAACAGAAACCATAAAGGAATCATTAAAAAAACAACAAAACCCACTTTGATTCCAGCAACTAGACAGTGCTTGAAGCAAGTCATTAGACTTAGTACCATTTAATATGCAGAAACAAGTGTCTAGAAAAGGTGATCTCCAGCACTGACACTGCGTAGTTGGACTAAACAAAATAGTAACGATATCATAATGACAATATATAATAACAGTCTCATTTCTTTTTCCACTACTTATTTTTCTTTTCTGTGCATAGGCTAAGTAGATAAGGACATCTGGTTAGGAGACGGTTAAATTCCTCCCTACTTTAGAAGATAGCATTGTCTTTAATCTCTTGAGGAGATGGCCATATTAGAGCCATGAAATGTCAGTGTTTTCCCTGGGCAGGAACAGGCCCAGCACCAGCCAGTGCTCTGCTTTGTGGAAGGGCTGTTCAGTAATGCAGCTCCTCCTGCCAGCTCTCCACCGACTGGGAAGTATTCAGATGTTAAGTAAAAGACATCTCTCTGTTACAGATTTTCTCCTTGTGCTAGGAGGAGCGAGCTACTGGGTGAGATGCTGTGACAGTTTGGGAGCTGGTGCTGTCAGCAGTGCTGGGCTGTGCTCAGGAGGCTCCTGCAGTGGAGCCTGTGCTGCAGAGGGGCTGGGAGAGCTCTCCTGGGGCACAGACAGCACAGGCCCTGCTGCTCTGCCTCACGTGGGCTGGAGCTGCCACACAGCCTGCCTGGCCTGCTGCCCCAGGAATTTTAACAAGGATTTCATAGCTTTTCCTACGTTCCTGAATAATGACATTATAGAGCTATTGTTCTTCATCTGTGTGGGGAAACCATTTCTGGTGTGGTGAAGACATATCTGTGTGGAAAACTGCTGGGAATAAATGAAAAACCCTCCAGGAGTCCCTTCTGAGCCAAATGATTCTGTGATCATATGCCTTAATTTGTAAATACAGTCAGCTGTATAAATGGCTGATATTTTATGGTTACAGTACAAGCTAATGTTTGGAAGACTGAAAAATGCAAACAAGTCACTGTTTTCCCATTCTCCTTTTCTTGTTTTTCTTCCTTTTTGGACTTTGCTAAATTTCCATTTCCCTTCACTGTATCTTCTGCAAAATAATGTTACAGGTGTGATGCTTCCAGCACTCACCATTGAATGTTCCTTGAGCCATAGAATAGAGGAACTCCTGAAGGAAATCCTTGTCTTACCTGCCTGCAGATTCAGGAAAGCATATTTGCATTGATTAAATATGATTCTTATTTACAGGGTTATTTTTTGCATCAAATCTAGAAACTGGGGGATTTTTGTTTTGTTTTTAATGATCACTTAAATTTTGGACAAGCTGATTCATTAAAATGAGGTGAGAGCCCAGCCCTTTTCTCAAACCATGACTGAAAGTCAATTTTATGAAACTGAATGTATGAAAGATTAGTGACTCTGACTCTATTGAATTTACAGAGGTTTATGTGTTTGAAATAGGCCAGCTGTTTCTATGTGGAAAAAGGTAGCTTTTCAAAAATCCACATATTTGCGTCAAGTAATCTGATTAGTGTCCATTGTTTTTCTTGTGTAGAGTGGTAAATGGCCTCTGCTGGGGAAAGGGGGAGCAGCAAAATGTGGTACAAGTTGTCCCTACAGTCAGAGTTAAATTATTTCTTTTCTGACTTTACCTTTGATAGTTGTTCTTTAGTCAGTAAAAAGCCATCTTCCATCTTTGCCCATTGTTTTTCCATTTGTAGTTAATGTCATTCTACTCATCCATCCCCTGTCCACTGATGTTCTAACATTTTAGTTGAAAGAATGCTTCCAGTAGGTAGAGAGGAGTTTGTTCTCTCATTCTCTCTCACTTGCTCTCACGTGTGCTCACTCTCTTAGGCAACCTTAATACCAACTCTGGGACCAAAGGTAAACAAGGAGTTAAATGTGCAAGTGAAACTTTCATAGTGATTGGCCTGAGCCCAGAGACCCAGCGAGCAATGAAACCTTAAAGTTGCCTATAAAAAGCTAGATAACTTTTTCAACCTCTGCCCAACATGTTATTTACAGTTCTTCACTCCGTCCTCTTGGAAAAACAGAACTCATCAGTGAAAAATGTCCGTCGTTCACAGAGTTTTCTGCCTCAATATATACACGCTGTTCTTCCTGGCCAGCTTTGCAGGCTTCCAAGACCCAGCTAGTAAAGATGCCAATAAATCTCAATCCCTGGAGATACGAGCATGGGCTTTGGAACTGTCGCTTGTGCCAGTGGATATTAAACAGCTATTTTTTTCCGTTCTGTTTCCCTAGGAAAAGTTTCTTCTTTTGTTGAGTAGATGAATTTCTAGGCAAAGGTAAGCAAGGGAGCAAATAAGCCTGAAATAAATGAAGCTAGTGCTTTGTGGGAGAGAGATTGTCATGGAGATTGTAGTGTGTTACAGGACATAAAGCAGTTCGTTTAAAACCTGGATCTTAAAAGTCTAACAGCAGCCATTCCACCCACTCTAGACAGTATTTGAGAAGTGGAGGCTTGCTGGAATACTGTGTGATGAGTATCCTTTTACAAATGTGTAATGAATAAATCCATAATTTGATTTTTCCATCTGCTAGCTGTGTATCAGATACGGGTGGGAGAGCTACCTTTAGGCACTTAATGGGATTACTTTTACACTTGGATTGGCTTCTTTCCTCTTAAAAAAAATTAAATAGGAGTTTTTAACTAACTTAAGATTTTTAAATACGTGAGGAGAACAGAGTTTTAAAGGTAGTGATCCATGAAAGGTCTTTAAAATGCATGCTTTTGTATTGTATGTGTATTATATGTCTGTTATGCATTTATCAGACTAGTTTTTGCAAGTTCTAACTGTGAGTTATTTCTCCTAATTTTATCATGGAAATAAATGGCAACAACAGTTACATCAGTGTAGACTGCTGCATAAACAAAACAAAGCAAACAAACCCAGAAAAGACTAAATCTGGAATCTTCGAAGAAAATCTAAGACATAAAATTGAATCGTTGATTAGCTGTCATTAGCTTTCCTTTCTCCCACAAATTCCTACAGTCTCTCTCTGAAAGCTTTGACACAGAATTCCTATTAATATCCATGTGTGGAGTTCACACAAGAGTGTTGAGCAGGCCAATAATGTGCATGTGTCTGAGTGGTGAAGTTGTACCTTTTGTTTTAAGTACCCCCTTCTTTTGTTCTAAAACTGGTGACACCACTCTGAGGAGCATTTATGTAATGTTCAGACATACTCAGGGGAGTTTTCTTCAATGCTTCCTTCTTAGTGAAACTGTGTGTGATAAAGCCAAGCTGAACAGTGCTTTTTGATGAGCTCTTTCCACCAGTTGTATGTTCAGAGGATTCTGTGATGTTAACCAAGGCAGTTTCCTCTTCTGTACATTCAATTTTGGACATATTTCCACAACTGCTTCTGGGGGAGATATCAGCCTGTATATCTTGCTCAGTACAGCACTTGTCTGTCCCATATTCCATGTGTGGGAGATTATTTTCATTCCTGTGTCTTGTCCATGTAAAAACACCAATCTCAGTGTGAAGGTGAAAGATCCCAGATGTCAATAAGGGAACACGGAACCACTTCCATCAGACAGACAACTCATCTTGCCTTTCTGGAACTCCATGAGAATTTCCTTCTGCGCCAGTGATGGTTTTAATTTACCTGGAATTATGGTAATTCATTATAACTTTCATCCCTGTAGAAAGAAGAGAATTAATAGTGAGATTATTTTATTAAACAAGTATATTTCATGAGAAATATTCCAGGAATTTCAGTTCTCTGGAAAAGGATATAAGTATTTTTCATGGATATACACTGCCTTAGTGCAAAAATGAAAACGGAAGAATGTGGGATGAGAGCAGCATGATGCAAGTCTCTGTGTACCTGTGCAAGCAGGTAGCATTTATAGATAAATGTTTTTAACTACAACAAGATACAATTGGCCAAATTAAGAAGGTTAAGATGGAGAAGATAAGATGGCAGGTGATGATAGGTAAGAGCATGTTTGTTGCTGTGTAGGCTGACCAGTTTGCTGGCTGACTGCAATGCCTGCGTGGAGCTGAAATGTGGACATTGAAGTGGGAGTTCTCTGAGTAATAGTACTCCATCTTTTTGGCAAAATTCCTGAAGTTAGAGGAGTAAAAACGTTGAATATTGTATAGTGTGTTATTGTTCCAGACTCTTTGGCTCCTGTGGAGGAGGTAGGATTTCCTGGCAGAATATGAACGCTTTTGGAGTTTGCGTGGTAGCTGCTGTGGGAAACAGCAGGGGTTGGCCACTTAGAGCAAGGTGACTTTCTCAGCCTCCTGAAAGGAATTAAAACAAAACAGGATTGAGTGGGTGAATGAAAGTAATGAAGCCCACAGTGGTCAGTATTTCAGCGTGCTCCTCTGAACACTCAGATGTATTACTCTGATCCGACAAGGGAATTTCTGTAAGAGCTTGAGTGACAAATGGCTTTTTTCCAGGAGTTTTATGGCCTTTGTTCCTTTCAGTTGCCTCCACTTCATCTCCTCCAGTTTGCTTACTCACCTCCTGTCAATAAAGTTTCACAAATTTGGCTTTTATGAAGTTGTTTTATTTTTCTATAGGTTAGAGGAAGGAAAATCAGAAAAAAAGCCACCGCAAGCTTTTCACTTGAAGCACTTTCTAGCAGTTATTCAGAATGAATTATGAATTTTGCTGGCGATTTGGTTTGCTGACACAGTAAAAAATCAGAACTGAAAACTCCTACTAGGTCATTTTCTATTTAAATCTTTATCTCTTCAGCTGCTCCCTGTGTGTATATTCAAAGTGAATTAGCATTTAGACTATGATCTCCTGTTTAGCAGACTGAAACTAGTGGGAGTCATTAATACAATGGCATTTTCTTAAGTATTCAGATGTTTGAGATAATTTAATGAGCTTGGTGTAACAGCTAAAATGATTTCTGTTTACACATCCCTGGTTTATTCCTCCTGACAGACTGCACTAAGGGTTTAAAAGTATGTGTTGGGGTTTGTTGCTCATTTTTTTTCTTAATTAATGATATAACTATCAACTACAGCATTTCAGAATCACTGGGCTCCAGTTATTTCAGTGATACTGAAGTGACTAAAGTATTTCCAAGTGGGAAAAACCTGGACAAACCCAAAGACAGGCCAGGCTTTTATGTCCATGTAACTCATCTGTGGAGAAGTGTTTGAGCCATCCCAAACTCTGGGACACTTTAGCACACTTCTGTCATGGGTGATCTGCTTAATACAGAGCACATCTTTTATGTTTGTAATCCGTGTGTGTCACAGCTCCTGGCAGATTCAGGGTTAAAAAAGCTGAAATAATATCATAAATCAGATTTTCAAGAGAAGTAAGGCTTGCAGGCCCGTGTGGTTGTATAATGAAGATGGGATTTCTGAGGTGAACGCAGTGCAATGATTTCAAAGGTATTTTCTTGGTAGCAGAAGGGAAAATACTCATAAAGGGAATGTAAGTGTTGAAATGAAAGGCACATTCCAAATACTTTGTAAGCTGAAATGCTGACAATGGGATAAACTTAATCCTTAAAAATTGTATTTAGTGACACATAAAGGTGCTGTTTTCTTGCCTGTTACACAGTAGTTTTTTCAACAGGCTTGAAAGAAAAACATATGGCTTTGTTTGCTCTTAGACTGACAGCTCTGTACTAAAGGTCTTACTGAAAATTACTTTATTTCCCAGCAGGTTTCAAGTCAGGGTATTTTCACTGTAATTTTTTTTCCAATTAATAATAAAGCAAAAGCATTTTTCTGGTTTTTTTAAACTAAAGAGAACATTACTTTCAGGACCAACAAAAATAATCCTTCACATTTTCTAGTATTTCAAATAAAACATGCAACTATGTACACAGACATTTTCTGAAAGTTAAGCTTATTTCAAACAAAGAGATTTTGGAAGCTTAGGCTTTCACTAAATGGGTTGGTTTTTTTTAAACCTTCTTTTCAATATTTAAATTTTATGAGCAAATAAGTAATATTCTATATAGTTTGTAAACAGAACACCAAACTATAAAAGTATTAGAAACTGACTGAAATTTAAATTAACAGCAGTGAGGGTGTTCCAGCTGGAGGGAGTCTTGGTCAGGAAACAGACTTGGGTTCTCAGCATTGCTAGGTTTTGTTACAGAATTTCAAGTGAATAATTTTACAAAAAAACCCCAGTGTTGATTGCTTTGGAGATCCTTAGTGTCTTGATGTGAAATTTCAGAACACTCAGTTGCCCTGGCTGACATTCAGAAATTCCAATTTCTGTGCCATAAAAGTCATTAGTCCAAGTTGTGTCCCTTGTCACCCAGGCACTTAGAAAGCAAAAGGATTTGAATTAGGGAAGAAAACAGGAGATATATAGACAGGACTTAACTGCATTACACATTTCCTGCCCAGGGAGTTCTCAGCCCAGGATTTAGACAATCAGTGTGACTCTGCTGACAAAGTGTGGGAGAAATAATTTTAAGCAGAAGGGTGGCTTTCTGCCTTTCAAGTTAGTAGTCAGTGAGTATTGCTCTCTTTCCGAAATCGTTGCTAGAAGCCACAGCCAGTGTTTTCTGGGCTGAGCATCACAGTGACAGGGTAGGCAGGTAGACCATTCCCATGTAGGCCCATTTTCTGGGTTATTTTGTCACTGTCTTCTCAATATGTCACTTCTCTCCCTTCAAAATCTGACAAGTCTCTACATGCTTTTTGTGAATAATTGAGCCAGGATAAAATTTCCTGCCTCTGTTCTCAAATCAATAAGGTAAAGCAAAGCAAAGTGTCTTTCTTCCTGAGAACTTCTGTCTGAGAGCTGTCTCCAGCAGCAGACTGGAGCTGACAAAATGAAAGGCCCACCAGGAGATGGATCTGAAGTCTTTAAAGTATGTGGGCAGCAAGGTGAAGACAGCAAGACGATGAACTGCAGATTTCTGTTCCAAGTCTCCTTTCAGCTTCATTTATTCCCATTGCTACCTTTTGACATCCTCATCTCCCATTTTTCCATTTGCACTTGTTCTTTCTTCTTCCATTTGCCCTTTTGAGAACAACGGTTTGAATGTCATGTAGACAAATCATTTGATATGATTTTACATTTGTTTGTCTCTAGACAGACAGCATATGGTCCATCTGAAATTCCCAAAATAATAGCTTTATCTGTAAAAACTGCTCTTCTTGAGTAAGTTTTTTCAGGTATAAAATGATACCAAATTCAGTTCTAGCACTGATGGAAAAGAGAAATTTTCCTGGGAAGTACTTGTATAAGACCACAAAAATTGTCACTCTGGATTAGACGGGGTTTCTAGGCAAATATTTCAATCTGGTAGCTGTTGTTGTCTGACTCTTTGCAAGATTGAAAATGCCTGAATTAAAGGAGGCAAATATTGCTGCTGGACGAATGTTACTTTCTAGTTCCTGTAGGACTTGCACTGAACTGGAAACTTCAGATTACTCTTATCTCTACAAGGAAAAAAGAAGTCATCTATAAGTGAAAACAATGTCCTACTTCCTTAAAAACAAGAGTTGAAATCTACCTCTGCTAAGTGGAAATAGAGTTCATGCTAGCATTTACAGTGCATATCCTTCAAACTGAAAAAAAACACCATTTGAAAATGGAACAGAATTTCAAATGACCTTAGCAAACTCATATGCTGTGTTTGCAAGGAAAGCTGGCACGCTTATCTCAACAGTGCAGAGAGGCCTGCAATCTTTCTGAACATTCATTATTCACCCTAGAACATTTCATGGAGAAATCCCAGTGTGCAGAAGTGTAAAATCATTTCCATCTGGCTCCTGGTATTGTGGCACTGGGGGGCACATGCTGGAGCTCACATACCGTAGGTGATTCTGGTTGAGGTGTTCATCAGACTTTTCCTGATTGTTACTGATTTGAAGATAGGAAGATTAAAAAAAAAAAATTCAATGAGGCTCAAAGTAGGAAACATGGAGTGCAGTACAAACTTGTCAGTTTTAATGGTCTGGAATAGTGCTTTGCACTCCTCCTTTCCCATAACTGAAGGACAAGTATAGGACACAGTCTTTGAGGATTACCAGTTGCACCTAGGATGATTGTTTTCCTTTCTCAGAGATGGTTTGCTGAGCTGAAGCTATTCATTCTGAGTATTTATTTTTAAAAGGACAAATGTTAGGTCATCTTGTTGACTCTGGGCATGTTTCAAGTTCCCTGTAATTGCTCTGTCAGTCTTTTTCCCATCCATCCTTCCTTGCCAAAATGCATAAAGCCGCATTGTTTTGGTCCTATATCACCTAAATTAAGTTTAAAAAGCAGTAGAAGTTAGCTGTTTGCAGTGTCTCCAGCTAATAAAATAAGAAAATAATGTATCATCTTTTACCCTTAATCAGCCAAAAAACTTAAATATTGTGTCCCAAATACTGCTCTGTATAAAAGTAATGAGTGAAAAGGTCTTTGATTTTAGGTGGTGGTGAGTCTGAACCAAAAACACCAGCAGGATGGTGCCAGCCACCCTCTGCAGGAGTCTGCAGCAGCACTGGGAGCAGGAGTGCCTGAAGCAGGGCTGCAGCTTCCAGGGATGTGTGTGGGTGCCTGTGAATAACTCAAGGACATTTTTGACACGAGCACCAAAGGTTTAGTCCCTTTCTGTGAGCACCAAGTAGTTTTATCCACTTGTTCTTCACAACCCTCCTGAATTTGGATCATCTCTGTAACGTGTCTCATATCCAGAATGTGAAAATCCTGTGGTGTGTTGTTGGTTCCCACAGGCACAGGGGATACCCCTCATTGAGCAGATATATTTTTTACCTCAGATAACTAATTTGGAATTATTTCCTTCAGTAACACTGTAAGTTATGTACACCTGCACATGCAAATATTGCAGAATTCCTTCTGCTTGTGATGGTTCAGACAACTGACTAATGTATGCTGTAGGAGTCTGCAATGCAAACATGGGAAATACCATGGTAATTAATGAAAGTGCCAGTCAGGGAGACAAAAAGTTGGTAAGAAATCTTTGGAATTGGACAGAATCGAAGATAATAAATGGTGAAAAACATATCCTTTTAAACTGTAAAGATAAAGAGACAATTTCAAATTAGTGAGCACCAACAGTGTATTTAATTCCAGGTACAGCAGCTACTTAATTTGCATTAAAAATGACAATACATAGGAAAAAGTCCCAGTGTAATAGGGGAGATAGGAGCTCTACTGTGACTAGAGGAGCAGATGAAAAATGGCAGGTCAGAAGGAAACCTATTTGCATGAATACACAGAAAGTAAGTATTCATTTCCGTTCTGTATTTAAAATGTAAATCTGTGTTATGCAGTCAAAAGAGCAAAGGTTAATGGATTTTTGAAGTGCTAGTGTCAAAATTGTGTTGTTAATCAATATAGAATTTGTTATTGCCTGTGGTGGAAAGATGTGAGAGGCAGTGAAGGCATGGGATATTTTAGAGTGACAATGCCCATAGTGAAATCTTAGGTTTAAAACAAAAAACAGTCTCTCTTACAGTTTAAGTGGAGACATAGACACAGGGTATTGTTGATTAATATAATTTTATAAAAGGTAAAGTAGGGTAGCTGGATTGTTCTTTAGCTGTTTTTTCAATATGCTGTCAAGCATGGAAGTATGTGTATTATATGTATGCAAATAAGTAGGAAGTGGCAAGGTGTATAGGGTTTTCAGTGTGAGAACCCTGGGAACTGCTCTGCTAAGAAAATAGGCACATGAAGGAATGGAAAGATGGGTAAAAAGTGGCTAAGATGATGGGAAAGGAAGATAATGTTAGTGCCTGATTTCTTCCTACAGTAGGGACTGACGTAGTTGAGAAGCAAGGTATTAAACCTGAGGTGTTAGTAAACAGGATGGATTTTGAGCACTTAAGAATAATCCTAGTAAGTGAGAGAGGTAAAAAAACAAATCAAACCCAAGTCCCTGCAATGCTTGGAAAGGCAAGGAAGAGGTCAAAGCAATTGCCCTGCCTGCAAAAGTGAGAGAAAGGAGCAAGCAAAGATAAAATGTTTCAACTTCTGAGATGAAGGTAATCTGGAGCAGAGCCTGGGAAAAGAAGATGAGTTTAGCTGTGCTGAGCCGAGATTGAGAAAGATGTATCAGTGAGTTTGTGGGGCAGGATTACATGGACTGAGGTTGGCAGCGGACTTGGCACACGTTTGAGTCTTTTGATGGGGGGTTGACCGAAATCATCAAAAGTAGGGAGAGGGAAGTCCGCGGGAAAGGACAAGGGGATATCTTTTTGTTTTCCTCTTCAAATAGTTTGAGAAGGGCAGAAGGATGTAACGAAAGAAGTGGCTGAGGACTGGTGCGAGAGAACGGTGCCGGCAGCACCCCCGGTACGGCAGGAGCCGGGGAGGAGACGATGTGGCAGCTCCAGCTCGGGGGCCGTGTCCGAGGCTCCGCGTGTCGTGTGGGAGCCGTGCGGGGGAGGCGCGGGGTGGCCCCGCGGGGGCGAGCGCACAGCGGTGCGGGCTGTGCGGCGGCGGGGGCGGCCCCGCGCCCGGCCATGGCGGCAGCTGCGGCGGGGAGGCGGCGGGTGGCGGGCTCGGCTCCGCTCCGAGCATCCCGGCGGGCCCCGCCGCCTCGGCGCTGCGGGCACAGCAGCGAGCCGGCCGCGCCGGGGAAAAATAGGTCACGGACGGGCCTTCGGTGGCGGCGAGGTGAAGGGCGGTGAAGCGGCACCCGCGGGGTTAAACTGGGTCAGGGAATATTTCGGGAAGGTTTGGCGGACAGGTGGGAGCAGATAACTGGTTTTTATTAATGCTCGCGAGCGAAGCGACAGCGGCAGCTGTTGGCTCCGTTGCCCTAAGCAGGATGGCTGCGAGCCAGGCTCGGCGGTAACCGGCACCGATATCCTCTTGTCAGGCACGGCCGGCCCCGGCCCGCAGCCTCCCGGCGGCGAAGACGCGGGGAGAAATAAAATAAATAACTGTCCGCGGCGGCAGGAAATCCGAGGTATGCGGCTTCTAGGGCTCGGGCAACTCCGGTGCGAGAGGAAGTGTGAGGCGGGCGGGGGCGGTCAGGTGGGGGCGCGGGGGCGGCGCGGGGCCCGGGCGGGGCGGGCGCGCTCCGGCTCCGCGGCCGCCGGGGAACTCCGGCGGAGCCAGCCCGCACCCCGGTGATGGTGAGTGCGGGGGGCGGCTCGGGGGAACTTCCCCCGCGCACACGCGGGGAGCCCGGGGCCGGCGGGCGGGCGGGCCGGGCTGCGGGTGATGCCCCGCGGGGAGGCCGGGGGCTCCGGCGGGGACAGATGCGGTGCTGGAGGAAGTTGGGTCTCTCTGCCCGCAGCAGCGCGAACAGCTGCCGGCTCCCCTGCGCTGTAGGGCGTTCCTCGGCGTGCCTTTGCCCTTTCCCGTTCCGCGGGTACTCAAACCCCGCCGAGCAGCTGGCCGTGACCGGCGGGGAATCCCTTCTCCGGTGCTGGGCGGGCTGCGGGCGCCGCTGGGCTCATCCCTGCTCCGAGCTGGAGGGAGGGAGATGAGATCTGATGACATTTGCCGTCGCGGTTGGGAAATACTTATTTCATTAGTTCGGTTCGCCTGCGGTTAGAGGCTGAACAGAGCTGCTTTGCTGCACAGGAAAATCCTGAGGACGATGGGAAACGGAGGAGTCGAGAGAAGTTTGGAAGGGGGGACGAAAGGGTGAGGGATTTTTGTTTGATTCGGTCTGTATTGTTTGGGATTTCTCCTTCCTCCACCCCCTGGGTGGGATGAATTACTTAGCACCCTCGTTTTCAATCCAGCCCTAAAGCTTGCGAGGGGCGGCTTTCATGTCTGGAAGAGCCGGTAGGTCTCTGAGAATTCAGTGTGGCACAGAGCAGCCCAGCTGTGCTCTCTGCTGTGCGCTCCCTGCTCTGCTGCCAGAGCCGGGCGCACACGGGAGATTCCCCTGCTTAGCGGTGACCTAACAGGAAAGCCTGTTGTTCAGTGTCTATTTTGCATGAGCTACTATGCTGTAACAGTTGCTGCTTCATTCAGCTAAAGAGAAAGAGAGAGAGAGAGAGGATAAGAGGATTCCAGTTTAATTAGCAGTTTGTTAAAACCAGTCAGCTTTGTCTGGTCACATGTTTATAATTTTAGAACGTATGTCTTAATTGCAGTAAATTCTGGTGTTGTGCATAAAGCAAGTGCCACATGCTGTTTGCGGCATTGGCTGTGGCAGCTCCATGTTTCTCTTTTTTTAATTTACTGCAGCCTCTGTTTATTTGTGCAATGGCAGATTTTTGAGTGTGCTGGGGGCATTTTGCATGAAGCAGATCTAGGAATTAAAGCATATGCTGTAGAGGTTTTTATTACCCAGGGAGCTGCAAGTTGTGTCCTTTCTATTGGAGCATATTCAGGTTGACATCTTGAATACCCAGATACTGTTTTCAGTAATAGGACTGTTGTGTGTTTTTAGCATTTTTATATTGGAGTCTGAAATACTCTAAATGTTGAGGCCTTCCTAACTCCTCCTCCCCCTCAATAATTACTCTGGTTGTTCTCAAATAATTTCTATCTCACAGTATCACTGTAATCAAACACTGTACTCTGTCTCCTGAGCTGAGAGCTGAGACACTGTGTTAGATTGAGCTGTTGTAGTATTGCTGCTGGTTGAACATTGAAGCTCCCCTGTGTATACTGTGATTTATGTTACTGTAAATAGGGTAATTAAATTATTGCTTCCCTGCAATGTCTTGTTCCTCTGGTGTTACCAAAGATCAGACAACTTTAGTTGGGGGGCTAGGCAGGCTGCTGCCTAAATGTTTACTGGAATTAGGTATTTCCATTAACTCTTAGAACTGGACAAAGAACTGCTTTTGTTTTTCTGAGGAAGTCCTGGCAGTGTATGAAAGCAAGACAGCATAAGGTGTTAACACACATATATGTCCTCCCCCACAAACAAAAGGTAAAATACATGAGAAACAGAGTTGTTGAAATTCTTTTTTGTTGCATGAATTTCTGTATCAGAGGAGAAAAGATAACTTGAGATTAGCTGTGGGGTGCATAACAGAAAGAGATTTTTTTACCTTTTATAGCCGTCAGGATTCCTTTAGGGCCTCCACTTGCTGGACAGAGAAGGGAAATGTTCTGTGGATGCTGCTGTAGTGGGGGGGGGGGAAAGAGATAATGAAATTAATTACTTGTCAACTCCTAATGGCTTAATTCGAGGCTCTTAATTGTTGAGGATGAAATGTGCAAACTCATGTAGAGCTTTAGTTTTTGGAGAGGAGTATATCTTCTCCAAGGCTTTACTCACTCATGTGTCTTTTTCTGGTTCATAGCCTCTCTTACGGGGTATTTGTTTCTTACTACCTATTTCAAATAAGCTGCTTCCTGCCCTCAACTTCAGCTGACAAACTGTTTGAAATCCAGGATGTGTATTTCTGTCATTCCTAAGCCAGTATGAAACCTCAGGCAGAGCTGGGACCTTCAAATATGAATTAAGTCATGTGTTTACAAACAGATGTCTTTCCAGAACTGGCATTAGAAAAAGAAATAGGGAACCCTAGTCAGATCTTATAGGATTCTTGTTTAAAAGGCTTTTCTGCTAGCTCCTGCTGTTACTTTACCTCTGTCAGAACAGAAATTTAAACTAGAAGAGTTTTAAATTTTTGTTCCCTTCAGCTTTCCGTTGCTTTTTTTTTCTTCTAAACGTAGACAAAAGATTCAAGTATTTCTCTGTGCTTCCAGATTGTGTGCACATACCAAAATACCAGCCTGTCGTGGAACATGCCATTCTTGTCACTTTCCAAAAGTGTTTTTCAATAGTGAACAGTTGAGTGTATTTTTTTATGGTATATATTGCATTCTATATTTCACCCTGGTTGGTAGTGCTTGTTGATATTTGTGCTGTTAAAAGTACTGATAGTCCTTCATTAAGTTCCAATATGCAGCTCTCTTAATTTTTGTAAATAACTTCACAATCTATTCAGTGAGGTTTACTAGCTTTTTTCATAATCTTGATTTGTTCCTGAATGAGCTGCAAAACCCCCTACCTACACCTGTTTTGAAATCTGTGGCTTATAAACTACTGAACATGAATGCAAAGTCATAGGAGCTTTAAAGAAAATTGCCAGTCCCCAACCAGAGTAGTTGTTTCATATGGATTGGTCACTTGGAGTAATGACATGGCCCTTTTCTGACCAAATTTCAGTATGTACAGCACACAAATCTGATTTTGTGTTCTGTAACTTTGAACCTACTTTACTTTTTCTTACTTACCAGGGTCAGTTGAGAAGACTTAGCCAACAGAACACTGAGGAAAAATGTAATTTTTTGAGAAGTCCCTAAGTGGCCTCCAAATTTAGGTGATGTGGCTGCAGGGTCACTCATAGTACTCTGAGGTAAAAGTGTTTTTCTGAAAGATGCATCTTAGCCAGCAGGCAGTTTAAGGAGAATGTTTCTGGGTCGTTTTGATGAAGATGTAATTTTGTATCAGGATAAAATTAAGTGAAGTCTCTTCTCTGCCAGTTTTAAGGGTCATCACTTGATTGTATTTTATGATCTGCCATCTGATGCTGCTGTAGAGGGTTTTCTGTTTTCAAAAATTGTGATGGAAATTAGTAGCAAGCATTCCCTGGGCTTTCTGATTTATGTTCCTTCAGGCTCAAAGATCTCAGCAGGATCTCCTAATGCCATGTATTCTAGTGATTTGGTACTGACAAGACAGAGCACTGAGTGCTTGATAAGTATTGTTTCCTGAAATGATAGCATTTTCCTCTGTGCTGCTGATCTAACCCTCTAGCTTTTGATATTTTCTGGGACTTTGAGTCTAACATGGCGATACAGATGTAAAATGTAAAGGTGGACGATGTCACTTTTTCTAAGCATTTTATGAACATGCTGAAATATTTTGCAAACACTGGGATTTTACAGACTCTCATCTTGATGTTTTACTCTGTGTGTCATTATGTAGAGGAGAGTAAAAGCTGCAAGTCTGTGCTGTCAGTGCAGGGATGCTGGATGTCAGCTGTTGGGTGGGAGTGGGCAGTTAAGCATTTTGTTTGTTGAAAAGCAAGTGATGTAGGCTTGAAGGCCAGTTTGTGTTGGCAGAAAAACTGGAGTATTTTGGTAAAATAACTTTTTAGCACTCTGACAGCCTAGTTTAAAATACTCAAAATGGTTCTTTATGTACTGGAAAATCAGTAATTTACATCTAAGACTTGTATTTAAGTAGGTGAAAAATCTATTTTTTCAAATCCCTCAAGCCTGAAGGATTTTGAGCTGAAATAGTAGACATCCTGTACAAGGAGGAGACCCTTACTGCAGTGTTACAGCATGAAGAACCTCTGGAACAACTCTTCATGTTAATTCAGAATGTTAATTCTACATCAACAGTGTGCTGAATCTCAACAATTAGCATAGCACTTAATGTTCTGAAGTTCTTGTCCTCCTTTCCTTTCTAGGACTGTATATACTGCACTAGATGATGGAGCCTTTGTTATGCTGTACTGTCCATGCAGTCTTTTAAGGCAGGAGTGTTGTCAGAATAACCTCAGCAATGCTCTGTCCAGGTTCACTGTTTCTGGGTGCTACAAGTCACAGTCAGAAATGGTAGCTGATAGTTCTGTGTTCTGAAGCAATTTTCAATTTTCTTAAAATTAGGCTGAGGTATAATGATAGAATTGTAGAATCAGAGAATAGTTTGGATTGTAAGAGACCTTTAAAGGTCACCCAGTCCAAATCTCCTGCAAAGAACAGGAACATCTTCAACCAGGTGAGGATGTTCCAAGCCCTGTACAATCTGACCATGAATGTTCCAGGGCTGGGGCATCCACCACTGCTCTGGGCAGTCTGTGCCAGTGTTTTGCCACCTTCATAGTGAAATATGTTTTCATTATATCTCATCTAGATCAACCCTTCTTTAATTTAAAACCATTATCTCTTGTCCTATAGTGACAGGCTCTGCTCAAATGTGTGTCCCCATTTTTCTTATAGGCCCCCTTCAAGTATTGAAAGGCCACTATGAGGCCTTCCCAGAGTCTGTGTTCTCCAGACTGAGCAACCCCAGCTCTCTCAGCCTTTCCTCCCAGCAGAGGTGTTCCAGCCCTCTGATCCTCTCTGTGGCCTCCTGTGGACCGACCTCAGCTGGGATCCCCAGGTGACCTTCCCTCCAGCACATAACAAAGTTACAGTGTCTCTGCACTGCTGGCTTTGTGACCTCTGGGGATATTGGGACAGTCACAGACAGAACTGTTGGGGTCTGGGTGAAAAAAAACCCAATCTCATCATCCTTAAACTTGCCCTTCTCTGGGAACCAGCAGCTTCTCCCAGCTCTGTGTTAACCCCAATTCTCTGGTTCTGCTGCACCTCCTTTAGGAGTAAGACTGAGTGGTGGGGCTCAGCCTTGGTTTGCCACTGACGGAGACCAGAAACACCTTGCAAAGTTTCTGATTGTCATTTATGTCCCCTAACATTTGTCATCTCTTATGACTTCACCATCATCCTTTGTGTTGAAAGGAAATAGTAATTTCTAGCTTGTAATCCATCTCATCCTGACGTGGAGCCTGTAATAGGTCAGGTGAGCCACATCCCCTAAATGCCTTTTTCCCTCTGTAAAATGTTTCTGGGTGGTACCATTAAATGTATGTGTCTGTATCAGAGATGTGTGGAATTAGATTAAATTAATGCCACGTATTGTCAAAAAAAATGAGAGTTTGCTTATGTCTTCAGGGGCCTGATGCAGAAGCCTGCCCATTTCAGGCTGCTGGATGGACTGAACCAAGCTTGTTACATCAGCTTTGAGTACCATTTGCATCTGATACCAGGCAGTCTTGTTGTAGCAGATACACAGAAAAGTTCTTAGCAGGAAAATCCTCTTAATACAAGGAAATGCTGTCTATTAGGTGAAACCAGAACCCCTGTCACTGTCTAGATGTGCTCTGCTAGCCATTTATTTTGGTGGTAGTGAAATCTTCCTGCATCTGGCCCCAGAAAACAACTAAAGAAATGCAAAATTCTGATTAAGGGTTTTCCCATCAAAGTTTTCATATTCTTTCATGAAATTTCTGCATCAAGTTATTTGTGGGTTAGAAGATTTAGAAGCAGTCCATGTTCTCTGGATTTCTGTGCTTTATATCCTTCCAAAGAAAAAATTCCAAACACTTTCAGACAGGGACATGACATGGAACCAAAATGTGCCTCAAAAAAGGGTACTGAGGTAACAAAGGCAGAATCTGAAATTCCACCATGGGTGAGGAGACACTCCTCAGTGTTTTCTGTTGAGTAGATGGAAGTGCCTGACTGACTGAGTCTCTGGATGACTTCTGCTCTTCTGCATCCCTTTGGCTTGAATTGTCTGTAGGACACAGTGAATGAAACTTAACTGCTGGTTATTTAATTCCTAACCAATCCCTTTTCTTCTCTCTCATGAAATACAGTTGGTAAAAGGGAGCAACTTATAGAGGAAAGATGATAAATGCACCTAAGTAATTTGTTCCAAAGTCCTCTTATCACTAACTGACCTTCCAGCTTGAGAAGTTGTCCAGCTGTCCAAAAGGGAACCTTTGTTAATGTTGGCAACAGAAAAAAGGAAAAAAAGAAAGAAAGAAAAAGCAGTCGGTGTTCCACAGCTTTATCTTCAAATCCACTTTTACTGCAGCACCCCAGATTTGCAGGTTTAGAGGGATTAGGGACTGAAGAAGAGAGAATTGTTAGAGTACCCTGGAGAAAGGTACCGCCCTGGCACTGTTGGTGTTAACCTGGAAAAGCAGTGCCGGGAGCAGCCACCTTCATCCTGAGGATGATGCATTATGCACACAGCTCTGTGTTTCCTGGGTTTTCGTGTGGGTGATGTCTGCCTGAGGCACTCTGGTGCAGAGCTCCGGAGGGAATGCAGCTGTGTTATTGTTTGAGCAGGATTGCACCTTCAAAACAGGTTTTAAGAGACTGGTCTGTTGCTTCTCCTTGCTTTCTTTGTCTTTCTGTCATAGCCGTGCAGTAGAATGGTTTCTTTTATTTCCTTTCCTCACAGTCTGGTTAGCTGTTTCCCTTTAAAAAAAGAAGTGATGTGACTTTCTGTTGACATGGTTGTGAAATCACATGGTACATGGGAACCATCCGAGTAAAACCTCCTCAAGCCTCCTGACCGGGTGAACATAAACCTCTCGATTCTGCCTGGCAAATTGCCAAACCCAAAGCTCTGCAAAGGCCATCTGTGGGCCTCAGTTTCTGTTTCATTAATTCTACCTGAACTTGTAGTTCATCTTCTTAACAAGGCATTTCTGGTTTTATGTAATTGCTTGTGCAGCAAGGAGATCATTCCCTTTCCCTCCTGTGTGGATCTCCCTGACTCATGCTCGCAGTCTCCCCAAGTGGCTGTGGCTTGGGTGTTCTTTTCGTAGGGTTAAAACCAATTTAAAGCCAAGTCAACTGTAAAATGATTGTTCTGGAAATTGAAAAGTCTGAAATTTAAGACCCTGCAAATACATTGTATTTTGAAGAGAGAAATGAGAGGTGAAAATTGTCCATTATGTTTCTTTATCAGCATACGATGATTGGAACATGTGGAGCACTTCCATTTGTCACTATTTTTTCATGCTGCCATCTTGCTAAAATAAAGTTACAGAATTCCACAGTTCTTCTAAATTGTATACATGCTGTTTATTCATTTCCAAGTGTGTGTGTATTTAAAAGATAAGAAAATAAGTAATTGACAATATTTGCCTTATAGACTAGAAATTGTAATCCTGCTTGTTCTTGACTTACTGAAAGGAGGTTGCTGCAGTTTTGCCTTTACTTCTGTATCCTTTTCCAGGCCAATAAGATGTAATTTATGTATTATACTTTTTTAATATATTCTCGTATTGTACTATGTAATAACTGTAGTCTGAACAAGTTTCAGGTAAGATTTTCCTGAAATCAGCTAAGTTACAGTAAGCAGGGGTGGCTTGATGACACAGGCCCCTGCAGATCAGTTTTAATACCCTGAATAGAGCTGCTTTTCTTTCTTAATACTTTTCTGCCCACTTGCATTCCTGTTCACAGAGGCAGAGTTGTTCCATTACAGGCTGAATAGCAGTGTGGATGAAATGAGGAATTGAGGAAAAGAAAAATAACAGAATTATCTGGGGAAAAGAAGAAAAGTCAAAATCAAGTGACAGAGTAAAATAATAAGAGATATGGGAGCGTGTTGAGATTGGATGAGTGGTTTAGTAATTTGCTAAATGGGGGAGGGGGCAGTGGTTTTAATGGTTGTGCTCAGAGGTAACAGGAAGTTGAGTCAGGCAAAGACAGCTCCCCGAACCGAGCACTAAATAAAGCAACGCTTACAGAGCAGAGTGGGGATATTCCGGGTCTGTGCTGTAACTCCCTAACTTCAAACAGAGAGGTCTCAAACCCTGTGTATTGAACCTGTTCAGCTTGAACCATATTCCTTTCCTCTGCAGGCACCCAGAGCAAGATATTAAAATTATGTAAGTAAATAAGAAGACAGGACATGAGTAAAACTGGTAGTATTTCAGTATGTCGTACTTAACCCTGTATAAAAGCAGTGACTTTAGAAAGTTGAGGAAAGTGTGAGCTTTCCAGGGATTATACAGCTGTGCTTAGTTCAACTTCACGATTTTGAAATACAATGTGGGTCATTGAATTATTAATTGGTGCCTTCACTGAACCACTTAATTAGTTAGCTTGCTAGTTCTGTCATACTTTCTAGCAATCTTAAAATAATATTTAAATTATATTTATTTTTACTAAAGAATCTTAGCAAGACATTACTGAGACTGACAAATGAAGAAATGTTTGGTTTTGGTTTGGTCACTTGGAATCCAGTTTGTGGTATGTAGTGCAACTTGAACTTCCAGGACCCCTTAAAAAAAAAAAAAAGGATTAAAAAGAGGGAGTTAAGTAATGGGAAGTCTTTATTTGTATTAGTGTGGGTTTTATGTGTTTGCTTGTTGTATGTGAATTGGATCATCTGAAGCATGACTTGCATTTCTCCATTTCGTTGAGAAGTGAAGCCATGGAGCAGTGAGAGAGTAAAGTTTGATCTGTGCTTAGAAAATGGCTTACCCTGAAGCTGTGCCGTGGCAGCAGCAGCCATCCCCAGGGAAATTGGGGTTTGCTGGGATCTGTCAGCCTCTCCTCCTCAGAGAGGCATTCCTAAACCCCAGGGAATCCCCTCCCCTAAAGTTCTGGAGTAAGCAGCGTGGAGGAATAATAAGCACTTCCTTCCTTTCTATTTTCAGTGACTGAACTAGAAAGTACCAGAGTGCTGCAGCTCTGCTCACAGCACCGTCCTCTCCTGCTCAGCCTCCTCCCGAGCCTGCACTGCTGCTCGGGGAGGCAGAGCAGCAAATCCAAGCTGAAAAAGAATTGTAGAAGTGTCATCAGGATTATGGTAGACTGGCTTCATTATTCAGTTTTATTTTTAATGTAATGTTCAGTATTAAGTTCTCTGCAGGGTTTTCACTACTCCCAGATTTATTTTTTCCTAGCAGTGTGTGTCAGGCTTCCCCCGCCCCCACTCTTGCAGCGTGTTTTGTTTTGCCAGGAAGGCATGGAGAGCAGCCTGATGTTTTGGATCTTGAGAGGCATTTTGGAGTTGTTGGAAGTGTCTCACTCCTTCCTCTGGTTTGGTGTAAACAGCTCTGCTGGCTGTGGCAGCAGGGAGGAGAACCTTTCAGCAGTGCCAATGGTGGCCAGAGTACACGAGCGGGCGTTGGATGTAAAATCCTTTTGGGTGGCCAGAGCTGGAGACATTTTGTCAGGTACCCTGAGTGGCCAGAACCAGCAACAAAACATTTCAAAGAACTGGGAATTGTTGTCACAAGGATCTGCACTCTTCTGTGAGTGTACTTTCAAGAGAGGTACTTTGCTAACAAATCTCGATTTTCAAGTGATGATATAAAAACTTTATTTTAGTCAAACTGAATAATATTTCCTGGTGTTCTCCCCACTTTGCATTTGTGTATTTCTTAAGCTTTGTTAAAAATCGTAAAAGCCTAACATTGAACTTCTTAAAAAAAGTTTCAGTGTGTGATCTGAATTTAGAAGTATTGTTACTGAAGTTTATTGGTATTTAAGAAGGAAAAAATAATACCTGATGGGCTTTGTAAAACTTCTCTTTGTCAGAGATTTAAACATGACATTCTTTAGATTCTGACTAAAATCGCAGTCTTAAAAGTTCCATATGACTCATGAAATAAACTCACTTTAACATTGGTGTTTTGCATATTACTTAATCAAATCCAGTGATGGAATGAAGATTGCTCTGATGGCAGGTTTCTTTCTGCTTTTGGCTCGAGGCTGCCTGTGGAACAGGCAGGTATGGAACATTGAACCCCTATCTCTATGGCTGTTTTGCATTTATGAAGCTGCAAGTCAACACATGAAAAGTTAGTGACTTTCCTTTTAAAATCTGTCCTACTTTTTGCAATTGCAGTGGTAAACTTGGGTGTCTCTAATATAAGTTTTAATTTAACCTCTTCTAATGTGCCCTGTTGAAGAAGACAGCAGTATTCTCCATAATATACAACTTTGTTTCTATTTGAGGGACTTTTCCCTGGCTTTCTGGATGCAGTTTGTATATTCTGTCATTGAAAATGGTTCAATACGTTGTTGTAATTTCCAGGGTAGCATTAAAATGTATACATGGGATATGTGAGAAGGAGCTGCAAAATTTTTTCCAATTTATTCCAGATACAGTATCTGATCCAAGTGATCCTCCTGATTCAAATGAAGGATGAGATAATGCTGAAAAAGACCAGGAATCTACCTACACATTGGCAGTGTTCCACTCCTACAATGTGCTGTAGTTGACCAGAAATTGTTTTGTGTAGTTAAATTGGCTAAGTAGGTTGTTGCAATGTGGTGCCATTATGAGGCATTCACTTGTTTTGGGATTTGGCAGAAACCCAGTTTACATACGTGCAGAGAAGCAAAAAATAGCAGCTCCAGAATGTGTGTTTCATCTGTAGGCTGAAAGGAGAGCCATTGTATGGCTTGGGGGAAGAAAAAGCATCTCAATTTAAATAGAAGTATGTGCTGGTTCACAGAACTGTCACCTGCAGGATCTGTTTGTACTTGTGAGCTGATGACCTCCCTGAGCTGATGAGCTCTTGGCCCCCAGGCCATGGGGGGGTTTGTGGACTTTGGTTTTTGGGCACAGGAGGAAGTGTCTGGGGCTGGGTCATGGTGTGGGTTTAGGTACATGCTGGAAAAGGGAAGCTACAAAAAAGAGTTTGAGAGGAAGCTTCAGGGAGCAAAGAGGAAGAACAGCTTTATTGTGATCATTAGGGTGTAAGAGTAGAGAGCATGAGGAAAAGCAAGAGCAAGAAAATCTGGCAGATTAGTCTGTGCATTGTATATAATTGAAGTCACTGTTTGTCATATGAAAACACTGATATTAAACCACTGATATTTCTGTGTTGTTTTTTCCTAAGTTCCTATACATTTTAAAGAGTGGAACTAAAGATTTTCTGCAGACATGCAAGGGAAGGGTCCATTTGACACAGGGGTTATGGATCTGCTTTTCTGGTCAAATGTCATTTATGATTGCAGTAATCATTTTCTTTGCTTCCACTTTCTATTAAGTTCTGGAGAGTTTTGATCACACTGAAAGGAAAGCTAAACAAATCAAAGCAAGACCTTTAAATAAAGATGAAGGAGTAAATATTTGTATATCCTGCTTTCTGAACAGGTTTGGAAAACCAAACTCCTCAGTCAGGTACTCCTATCAATGAGACTATTCTTTCCTGCTTTGTCACAAAAATGTTTACATGTTCAGAGGATTTTCATCTTAGAAAGCTACTGGAAAAGCTTCAGAACCAAAGCACGAGGGAAGGGTTTGCACTGATGCAGTTTTTTTGAATGTTCATAGCATAAATCCCATCATAACATGTAAGCATGGCAGTATGTGCAGTTCATTTCTTCAGGTGTGGTTGACTGAGGTGCTGACAGCATCCACAATAAACACCTGGAAACAGTCATGTTGGATGTATTAGACATGGCAACATCTGAGCTGACTAACCCTAATTAAATTATATTTGCTATCAGGCTCCAGCCTTGCTCCCCAAAGATTCCCTTGTCACAGAAATTTAATTAGAAGGATCAGGATGTATGGCCAAGTATTTGAATCTACCACTGGAAAATGGGTATGGCCAAACTTTGAATCTGCTGAGGAATCTGATTCTTCCTATTGGACTGGTTAGTCCACAGTGAACAGTGATGATATCAAGGCACTAACCAAGTTCCTAAGATGTTTACTAACAGATTATTTGAAGATAGAAACTTGCTGTGACTGCATATTAACAGTTTTCAGGCTGGGAAAACTTACTTCAAGTTACTCCTTGTTTTTTGTGGTAGTTGAGCTTTGACTTAGTAAGGCATGTTCGTTGACATTGAAGAAAAATGCACCATATAATTTGAGCTTTGCTTGCTTTTTCTTGGAACAATTCAGAAGCATATTTAGAAGGTGTGGTGTGGCTTCTGTGAGCCTTCCTCTTTTGCTACTGGCAGCCATCAATTTACTTCAAATCCAGGTCTAAATCCACATCTCACTGTTTGCGGGGCCCACAGCTTTTGTTCTGTCCATTATTCCCCTGACCCTCAGCGAAATCCAACATGCTGTGGAATCTGACCCGTATTTTCATGGTTCTGTCCTTTCCAGTTGGATCCCTCTTTAAAGGTCTCCCCTTCTCCTCCCTGTGCAGGGAATCTGGCGCATCCCCGTGGATGAGATCGACCGCCCGGGCAGTTTCGCGTCTCATATGAACCGCTCCATCGTTCTGCTGCTGAACGTGCTGGCACAGCTGAAGGACTACAACACCCTGCTCAAAGTCTCATCTATGCTGCAGAGGACCCCTGATCAGGGAAAGTACGATGGATTTCTTTGAAGCCGTCGCTTTGTAAAGCTTTGAGAGTATTTTGTTCGCTGTGCGACTATTTTAGTTAAAGCTGTTCTTTGTTTAGGGGAAAAAAGTCTTCAGACGGATTCCCTTGGGAATTGAGTGGAATTACGGTTAATTTTTCTCAGGATTTTGATTCTAGGATGTAGCCTGGAGTTTCTCTGCCTTGCTGTTGAAGCTCAGAGCAGCCATAGAGGTGCCTTAGCAGGCTTACAGAGGTGATGTGTCACGAGGAGGGATTCTCTGGAGGAGCAGAGCGTGACTTGGGCACCCTCAGCTCACTCTTGCGTAAGAGCCGAGCGCAGCGCGGAGGTCACGGCCCAGCATCCTGCCTTCCTGTAATCCTTGATGGCCTGAACAATGGTTATGTGCCTCTTGGCAGCTGATGCTATTTAAAAAGCTTATCCTGTTCAGGGGTGATCTAATTTTAATTGCATTAACCTTATTTAAGAAAAAAGAAGCTATTAGTGTGAGCTATATATGGATGCGTATCAATGAGAAGACCAAAATAAACATCCAAGGAAAACACTGAAGCAACTGAGGCAAAATTCTAGTAGGTCGTCCTGTGGGAAATGTTGAAATTGGTCCCTGGAAAATGCTTAAGAAATGAAACTTGAATGATTGATGGCAATAAGTTGGAGGCATTGGAGGTTTCTTCGTGTGTTTTTGAGTGTGAGTGCATGTGAATTTGCATGGATTGTAGTGTGTCTGGGAATATGTCACCACTTGTTCAGCAGACTTGAAGCCAAAAATACTTTGACTTTTAACATATCAGAAGAACTGGACCATAGAAGGTTTCAATTCTGTCCTAAGCAAACCCATAGCTGTACTAAAAATATGATGTTATTTGGAAGTCTAGACTGAATTCAAAAAACAAATAACTTGACATGTTGGATCAGCCTGTGCCAGCCATGGTGAGCTGCAATTGTTAGAGGAACTTAGAAATGCAGATATTCTGGGTGTGTCTGGTGTGTGCCTGAAACAACCCTATTTTTAAAAATAGGGAGGATTTAGTTATTACTGAACTGATGAGGAGTCAGATGTTTATGGTTTGCTTTTCTGATAAAAGATAACAAAATTACCTATTTAACCTAAAATCATAGAGTGGAAATATTTGTATTTAAAATGTTGGCCTTTTGACTGAAATAGTACCCTTCAGAGTTATTTACTTGATTTCTAGGCCTCTCATTAAAACCAGCTAATTCTGAAATAGAAATTAAGTTTTCCATTAAACTTGATTAGGTGGGATTGACAGCTGAAAGTGTTTTGCTTGAAAGCAGACTAAACCATTGTGCCCAAGTACTCTGAAATTACAGTGCTCTAGTAAATTGAATGAAGCTATAGAGTGACTGTTTTACACATACAATATTATTTTTTTTTGTAATACTAGCTAGGAAAAAAGGTAGTAGCACACCCATGTTTTAGCTCTAAAAATCCTGGGTTCAAAGGCAACTGACATGATCAAAGAGAGAGGATTTGCTGATGTCCTTAATCTCACATACACGTTTTATCCAGAACATGAAAATCACCTGAGAGTTCAACATGGCTTTGTGTAACTATAATACTCTTTTTCAAAAAAAGGATTGAATAAAAAGCTGGTATTTGAGGGGCACAGAAGGCTTGATACAAGAAAACTGTAAATCTGGTTTGCTCTAGGTTTGGTTGCTTGGTGTCTTCCCGTTTCTCCCCTTCCCTCTGTTTGTAGACAGAGCTGTCTTCTTCTCAGTTTGTGTCATCTCTGATGCTTGTGGGGAGGGGAGAAGCAGAGGGAAGCAGAGCTAAAGTGTTATATCCCAATATTGTTCTATTTCAGTATGCCCCTGTGGATGTTTTGTTTCTTTTGTCTTGTATCTTTTAAACTTTTTGCCTTGCCCCTTCTTCTTGTTTTCCTTTCGATGTCCCGGTTCTTGCCTTTGGAGTGCTGTAAGCTTTTGGCTGCTGATTCATTCATGCTGTCTTGTTGTGGCAGGAAGTACCTGCGGGATGCAGATCGCCAGGTTCTGGCCCAGCAAGCCTTTGTGCTCACAGTGAAGGTGCTGGAGGACACCCTCAACGATCTCACCCAGGTGAGGCCACAGGGCACTTCATGGCTGGAATTGAGTCATTGGGCTTTGCAGTGTTCTGTTCACTGAGACTGAAGGGCTGCATTTATAAGCCCTTCTAATACATTTTGTTTATATGCCACTACACAGAAAATCTGCTTCCAGCGTTGTTGTTTTTGGGGTTGAAATATATTAACAAATACAGGTTTTGAAAATGGATTGCAGTAAGTTTGGTCTGACAGTCCCTTAACTCTAAATAACAGTAGGTACATGTAGTGTACAAGAGGTCCATTTTCAGGTGGGGTCTATAGGAAATTTCCTTTTAATATGAACTAAGATTCCTCTTGCAAAACAAACCCAGACAGCTTGGTGTTACATGCCTAGACACTTTCCACTGCTAGTCCTTGACAGCACCACACTCATTATTACATAGCATTGTAATCTAGATTTAGTTTTTAAAAGTCATATAGAAGCTAATCAGTTTCTAGGTTAAGGGATCTGAATATTGGAGCTTTACTTGGTAAATACGTTCAAGGAAGAACTTGTTCCCAAGGGTTTTCTAAGTTAACAGACTGTAGGTTTAACAAATTTAATGAAAACATTGTCAAGAACACTGGAACTCTGTGTATAAATTACTTTGTTCATAAATCTGGATGTAAGAGTTGTATCATTACCAGTTTTTGGAAGAGATGATATACTGAGGTTTTCTACCTTTGGAACATCACCAAAGTAAAGGTACAAAAAGTAAAATACTACAGCAGGGTTTTGTCTACTTCTTGATCTATTAAAGAGGTTATATAAGAGCAACGAAAGGAAAGATTCTTAAACTTGAGCTTGATCTGCAGCTGCCAAAATAAACAGGTTTGGTTTTGATTTCAGTACATTAGAAGAAAAATTTGTGCAGTTAAAACCTTGGATTTCATGTAGTTGGATCCCTTAGCATGTACTGCAGTAGTGAGGGAAAATAAACACTGTGGCTTCGGTTCAGCCTGAGCTGTGGACACTTCTCTGTGGTGTTTTCACTCATTAAAATACTTCTAATTGTTAGATTTGTGGCCTGGATTAATTAATCTTGAGGAACAAAAAAAAAATAAATGCATTTTCTTTAGCAGAAGCAATAATGAAAGGTACTTGTCAATATTCATGACAGTCACAGCTGTGGTCAAATCCTTTCTGACTTCATTGATAACAGAGAAGAATGATTTTTTTTTTTATTAAGGTTTCAGAAGATCAGGGTTCCAAGTCTTCTGGCCTTGCTTCAGGAAGGATGACAACAGACGTCTCCAATAAAACTAGTGCTGAAGAGGGGAAGGATGTCCTTCCCAAAAAGCCAGTTTTATCAGATGGAGTAGCACATAGTACTGAAAATGGAGTGAAGGAAGTGACCCAGGGACAAATTCCCAATGCTATGGACATATTGGAACAAGAGGACAGGAATGACAAGGAGATTAAAGATCTTCCTGGCCCTGGTTCAGTGGAGCCTATGGATCTTGATGGCTACTCCAATGACCCTGAAAAAATGGATTCTTCATGTAAACGCAGCGAGCCGGAGCATCTGCAGCCCGGCAGGAACTCCAAGGACAGAGCTCCAGAGAGCAGGACTCCAGAACTTTCCTTGGAAGAGCTCAGTATCAGCTCCAAACACCAGCAGCAGGCAGCTAAAGGAACCCTTCAAGCAGTACCTACAGAAGAACCTGTCCAGAGGTCAAGCAGGAAGAGGAAATTACTTGAGGATGTGGAGTCTGGAAAAACACTTCTGCTCGATGCTTATCGAGTCTGGCAGCAAGGTCAGAAAGTTATGGCCTATGACCTGGGCAAAATTGAGAAGATCATGTCTGAGACATACATGCTGATTAAACAGGTATTGTATGATTAATTGGCATTTCTCTATGTGGCCCCAGACATGGTTTCAAGATCTAACAGGAATTGCTAAACCAAGCAGTATGAAAATAGCCCTGTATCTGTTAGAACCTTGGGGAGATAAACACCTCCCAAAGAACCATTCTCTCGACAGGGCCATTGCTGTGGATAGGGAGTAGGACCCTCCCTGTTTTTTAAATTTCTGAAATGAGTTGAAAGCTGTAGTACCACTTAAGTGGTGTTTGTTCAGCTAAATGTTAGTTTGAATTGAGAGAGCTGGATATTTATCTTTGGATATGTGCTCCTGAATATCTTAAGGTCAGCATTTTGCTGTAGAGCTGCTGCTTGTCCCCCTTGCTCCCATGCTTTATGTCCCCATTTCATCTCAATTTAATTAGATTTATAGATGAGCTAAGTAATTATGACTTCATTAGTTGTGATTCTGTGTTCAGGTGGATGAAGAAGCAGCACTCGAACAGGCAGTCAAGTTTTGCCAGGTGCATATGGGAGCATCAGCACAGAAACAGGTAAGTTCTGAAGCCTTTGAGTGCTGCTAACAAGCTTTTATGAGTCTGTACAGGCAATTCTGTTGCTGAATGCCTGCAGCACCTAGAAATTCTCACTTTTCCTTGTATTGGTGTCATCTAGGATAACTTGGGCTACACTAGTAGGAACATCATCCCCTTTGCTGGGGTCAGTGCTACTGTTTATGTCAGGCTTGCAGCATAGTTTTCGTGCCCAAAAGCTGTTGGGGAAACCCCAAATGATCTTCAATTTGAAATATTTATGGCATACTGCAGTTTTCCTCATGTCCACATCATAGCCCAGCATTTCATGGATGGTAATTACTTCTCTCTGCTCCCTAAGGGCTCCAACCTCATCAGCTCTTGCCTTGCTGGCATTGCACTCTGCTCCAGAGATACCAGATAGATTTTCTTTAACTCTGTTAAAAACAAACTGTTACTCACTGTGTTTTTAGCTTGTAGTTTCTGGGTTTACCCAGCAAACAATTATAAGAGCTTTAAAGGGATCATTATTTATCAGTCCTTAATGTGAAATCAAAGCCAAGAAGAAAACTGGATGAGTGACATATTTATTGGTATTTATTTTGCAGCCCCAAAGCATTTACTAGATTTGTATTTTCCATGTTTGTTCAGTGAAAATGTACTTTTGTATAATGCATGTCTTAGCAGAGTAATAGGAGAGGATGCAAGAGGAAAGGTAGGGGTTTTTTTAGTTTTAGTTTTTCATGGAAGTGACTTTCTCCAGTTTGTGCCCCTCAGGAAGTCAGTAACAATGTTCCATTGAACTATAGAAATGAACAGAAATGTCAAGAGAGGTATTTAGTAAAGTGTTGGCTTGCTTGTAGCTTGGTATTTAAGGTTTTAAATTTTTTTTAATAAATAAATGTTAGCTCAGCGTGATAAGTCTTTTTCAATTTATTTTGGGGAAAAAACAGACGTCATCACACTGTGATGTATGACTTTAAAATAAAAAGAATTTGCTAGAAAGCTTCTTTAGAAAGTAATGTTACTGTTGCTTTTTTGGCTGTGTTCACCTTTTTAAAAAACACTCACCAGATTCTTGTGTATCACCCCAATTCCTTGCTGGGCTTTCTTGAAGGTTCTGGGAATGTCATTGCTGTTCCAGTTCTTCCAGCAGAGTCACCACTTACTCAGGCATGTGACAAAACATGAGAATGAAAATGAGAAAAACCTGCACACAAACTAATCCTGAGAGTAGACACAATAGGTGAGCTAGTATTTAACAGCACTGGAGGCAATAAGATTTCCTGTGAAGTCACTTGAAATAAAACATACCCCTTAACATGCTGCACTTGGAAGCTTTCCCTTTTAGGAAGCAGCCCCAGCTAACAAGGTTATTACATCCTGCAGTCTCATTTTCCTCTGCTTCCAGCAGGATCTTGCAAGCTGAGTGAAGCTGCTTGTCCAGCACTGTGAATTAGTGTGGAGACACAGGCATAGCCACTCTTGTAGACATCTGTCTGTTTTCAGCAGACTGAATCCTGTTTTATTTAAAATTGGCAAGTATTTGCCTTCTGTAAGCAAATGATGTCATCTATAGAGCTGCTGCAGCCCCGGGAAATGCTTTGTTCCTGGAGAGTTTGAGTGGGTTTGCAGGGCCTGTGGTTCTTCAGTCAGCCCAAGAAATTGGCAGAAAAAAAAAAAAAAAAGGCACAAAATCCACCTTGATACATGTCTTTCTCAGCTGGCTGTTGAAATTTTAAAGTTCCAGGTGTTATATGGTTTCTTTATGAAAGTTTTCACTTGCTGCTAAAATTAGGCATTAAATTAAATTCTGGCTTTTCAACTTTCTTCCAGACCAGTCAGTTTGTAACCTAAATATTTAACAACTGTGGCACAAGCAGGAGACAATAGAACAATCAGTAAGTGGAAGTGGCCAAAGTGGCTCCTTACACTTCTGTGAGGAGATCTAATCTTTTTAACAGCTTGGCAATGCTGTGACCCTTTGACTTGGTTTCAGAAATCCTCTCTAGTTGTTGTGAGTGATGCGCTGCTAACATGTTTCAGCCCAATGAGAGGCACATCACCTACAAAGTCAGCTAAAAAACGTGAGAAGTGGCTGAGAAAGGTCGGCTTCCAGCTTTGACAAGGCAGAAAAAGTCAGTGGTGTAAAACCTCGCCTTGATCAGTTCCAGTGGAGAAATTGGAGTGTTTTCCTTTGGGAGATTCCAGTAGCTGATATAAAATTGTGTTCTAGGTAAATTGCTGGGACATTTCTTTCAGTATTCAATATTAATATTCTTTTTGAGTGATATATTCATCAGTTTCAGCAATTTTGGTTCACAGTTTACAGAGTGGTGGTGCAACATTTTTAAGTGCTGATATTGATGCTGTTGTGGAGAAAGGTGTGGTCAAAAGTAATTCCTCCACTTTTCCCTTTAAATTTCTAAGTGTGAATAAGCCTCTTGATATACACTATCAAATGGGCTAAAATCTACTGGTGGTCACTGGGTCATTAGCTGTCAAGTAACTAAAGTTACACTGGAGATTGACTTTCTGATCAAGCAGCATTTTGAAGGTTTCTTGTTCTTTCCTTTGAATTTTCTGTCTGAGAATGTTATCTAAAAGATGTGCAGAGATCCTGGAAGCAGTCATCTATTGCTCTGAGTTATATTTTTAGTCTTGCCAACTGTGATTTTCATATGAAATTAATGGTCCCTGGAAATGGAATACGAAGGAGGCCTTGTTGAGGGAGGATGAAAGATTGAGGCAGACTGGTTTGATTTTGAAGTAGCCTTGTGCTTAAATACCTGGTCCTAAGGACTAAGGAGGGGATGTGTTGGCACAAAACAGTTGTAAGGATTCCAGATAATTAGAGAATTCCTAATAAGCCTTTCCACTGAGTGCCTAAAATTGCTCTTACTAAATGCTTCATTTTATGCTGTTAAGGACATGGGAAAGTTATTGCAATACATGCTAGGATGAAGCTTTGTATTGCACAGAATATTCTATAAATGCATGTGGAGATACTTCAGTTTAAGAACCCATCTGTCTTCTTTTTTCCTGCAGTCTGAAAAGGTATTTTTATTAATGTGGACTTAATATTGAATTTCTTAATACTAAAATTACACCTTTCACCAGTGTTGAAAGTCATGACAGTTAAAACTCTGTGGTTGTGTGTTGAGATCTAATGCATCACTAATCCTGAGAACTGAATCCATATAAAACAAATACCTTAAAACGTTGTAAAAATCAACATTGCACACAGGGCTGGATTTAACATCTCTAAAAATACAAGAGTGTTCAGAGGCAAAGTTCCAAAATGCCACTGAGTCTCTGGTCCTGTGTTGTGACCCCTGAGAATATGGGACTGTGCAGAAAGCCCTGGCAATGGGTAGTGTTGTAGGAGCTGAAATTTCTATTGGCTCTTCAAGGTATAGGATATCATCCAAATGTCATGAGAAGGGGCTATTTCAACATTGCTGAGTTATTTAAGACTCACTGCTGCCTTAGCCAAAAAATCCTTGCTCTGGGACCAACTCCATCCCTGAAGTGTCAGGGAGAGAAAAGAAATTTTCAGCTGCTCTTTTCTGCTCCATCTGCCAGGCCTCGAGCTCTCTCTGCTTGGTTCTGACTGCCCAAATTTTCCCTTTCACCTTTTGCTTCACTCACCTCTTCCACAGAAACACCCATGGCCACTGTTTCCCCCTGGCTATGCCAAACTCCAAGTGCTTTCCCCATTTCCCTGTCTCAACCTCCAGTCAAAACACATCAGCACATTTCAGTGTCAGGTCTAATTAAAACTGATGCTTCATGAAGCTACCAGCAGAATCAAAACAATGAATTTAATTCTAAACACAATCAGGTTATGCAAACGAGCCTTTCAGGCTCCTGGCAGGCTGCCAGGGTGATCCCCGAGTTTACAAAGTTTTGCTGCTACTGTAATATAAAAATGGTAGTTCTGAGGGAAGGTGCTGGTTTAGTGCTTCTCCTGCCCTTCTCTAGTTCCAGAAC
The DNA here is from genome assembly GCA_008694505.1 of Cyanoderma ruficeps. NCBI lineage: Eukaryota > Metazoa > Chordata > Aves > Passeriformes > Timaliidae > Cyanoderma > Cyanoderma ruficeps. Next base: position 11,528,375 of record VZDJ01000174.1, on the reverse strand, counting down.
AGGTACCTGGGGTCTTGTTTTCTCCTTCCACCTGTGTTTGCCTCTTCCCAGGGCTGGTGATGAGCAGTCTGAATCCACAACCTCGCACTGAAGGGTTTGATGGGATCATTGGGGGGTTTGGTCTCTGGGGGCTGTGCTGAAACCACACACAACGAGCTCACATTGACTCTGGAGCGTGGCTCTAGTGATGGTACAGTCCCTGTGTTGGACCTCACAGTGAATGTGAGATTTCACTTGGAACAGGAGAACATTTTCTTCTGTGAGTGAAGCTAGAGGGCACTCCCGTGGATTTTTCCCCTTCTGCTGTGAAATGCAGTCAGCACTGCAGTGACATGGGCTCTCAGGCATTTTTCTTCAAGGAGAAAACTTGAGAGTGACTTGTTTGAACTGCCTTGGATGTCTAGAGCGTTTTCTTCTCGAATTCTCACATTAAAAAACCCCCACAAAGCAACAAACCACCAAGCTGTTCTCTTCAGGAAACTGCTAAAAGCCTTCTGTAAAGGCACTTTGCTGGGAATGGGAGGAGATTAGAAGAATATTAAATAATTAGAAAATAATCATCTTCTACCTCATGTGTTTTCTCCCCCTTTTTGTTCCACCCACATGCTGCTAATTTTCATCTTTTCTTCCTGCACATCAAGACGTCAGAGACTGCTTACAGAAAAAGTTGTTTTTCCTGAGTTGTCTGTATGCTTTATTAATGCAGCAAAGATGACAAGAAAGGAGGGGGAAGGAGGAGGTGGGGATGGGGGGGACAAAAGGACGAGCTCTTTCATGGTCTCCTACCAAAGGGTGACCATTTTGTTCACTGTTGCATTTTCCAGTTGCCATGGCATCCCCCTCTCACTCTATCCTGGAGGTGTATTCTTGATATAATTAACAGCTCTCCTCCTTCTGTCTCCTGCAGAAAGCAATCATTAAGTGAACATGAAGGAAAGAAAAGGCACTTTTTATCTTTTACTTTGTATATTAATGTTTTTCATCCTGCTACCTGGTCTCTCTTGGTTCCAATAATGATGTTTTTGTGGATGGAAGTGTTGCTGCAGTGTGGCTGCCTGTGTAGAGCAGGACATTTGTGTTAATGGGGGATTTAGTTAGGCTAGAGTTCAATCATCTGTATGTAAACCTTTGCTACTTTCTATAAATAAAGTGGTCTTGGGAAATACAAGGTTCTTCAGAATCTTGATCGTGGATATTGCTGGTATTTCTGATGCACCTAGAAGAAAATTTCCAAATGAGATTTCTTTCAAATGCTGCTGTAGAGAGATTGGGGCGGGGGGGAGGTATGGATAAGTATAATTGAGTTAAGACACAATATTGAGCAGGAGTTGGAATGGTAATACTGTGGAATGTGGCCAGCATATTGTTCAGGCACTTTGTATGACAGCTTCAGGCTTTGTGGGGATGTGCTGGTGTCCTTCTAAAAAGGCACACCTTTGTGTGAGCTGGGTTCTGACTTCAGTCCCACTAGAGTGCTAAACTCAGGCATGGGAGTAATTGGGGGAAAAAAAAAAGTCACAAGAAAATGTTATGTAACAGTTGCAGTTCCAGCATCTTTCATTAGGAAACTTTTCTTGGGAAAATTGTCGCTTTCCCTTTCTTCAGAACATTTGGTTGGTAATTTTTCCCACAGCCACAGAGTACTGAGCCCTCCCAAAAGCAGGAGCGGGAAGGTTCCTGTAGGATTTCTTTGTTTTTCAAAATGTGTTTTGGAAAAAACAGTAAGTGTGGTAAAAATAAACCCTTGGTCAGGTTCTCCGGTTTATGACTTCACAGGCTACAAAGTAAAATTTTTCCCATGTTTTATCTTAATGCTGAATTTCTTATAGCTGCTGCTGAAGTGCCTCACTGGGAAACTGTAGGAAGCTATTTTTTCCAGTAACATCTGTGAAAAAATTCTGCACTTTTGCTGATAATTTTATTGGTGGAAGGCTGTCCCAGTGCTGGATTTCCAGCATTTTCCTTACTTGTTTTTACTCCAGCTTTCAGCATGGGAAGGGTTTGTCCATCACCTCTGTGCAGCTGAATGAACTCTTTGAGGAGCGTGCTGAAATAGTCAAGGTTCTAACAAATAAAGAGACTGATTTTGTAACCTAAGTCAGAAATAGTTGCAATTCACACAGACATCCATCCTAATTATTCATTTAAATTTCAGCTTTATACATTGTTCAAAAAGAAAACCAGTTTTTGCTAATTTTTGTACAGAAGAGAAACAAGATAGTGGGCTCTTTATGGAACCAGTGGATCATCCATGACACCTCATTTGGATATTAATAATAAACCTTAAATAATTTTTCTATCCACTTTGATATCGTAGTCAATACAAAAATAATACTGCATACCCTTCAGTACCTCTTTTTTTTTAATCTATAAGGAAGTCCAGTCTTGAGTAGAAGAACCTGTAATTACAATGAAAGACAGGAAGAAATCAGATAAAAGCGTTTTTATCTTAATTCAGTTATTATTCACATGTTCTGTAAGTAATACTAAATGTAAGAAAATACTCATTTCTTCTTGGTGACTAAAGCCACTTTGTAATAGTGGTGGTAACAGAGGCACTGAGCGTGGTGAGATGGATTGGGAGGGGGAAAAGGAGAAGTTCAGACTGAGTCAGAACTGACTGAGTTTTGGCTTAGTACCACAGCAAAGTGAAAACTAAAGAATAATCTTCTGATGAGAAACCACATAAAACACTGCTAAAGGTTTGTCACTGCCTCTCAGTTTCCTACTGTCTGTCTGTGGAAAACAGTCCTTATTATGCCTTACTGTGGCTTTAGCAGTAGAGATAGACAAAGATAAAAGGCTTTGGGTAAATCCCAGCCTTGCTGTAGTGAGTTTTTCTGGGTTTATTTCTCAGCTGGGTATTACAAGGTCCTGTGTTTTCCTGGAGATCTGCAGGGTGATGAAATGTGGCCCCAGAAGTTCTGAGCAGTGCAGTTAGTGACACTCCCTGAGCTGCCTCTTGTGAGTAGCATCACTTACTGATCAGAGGTGCTGGAATTCTTGCCCCTACACTAAACCCAAAATCTTTCAAAGAGCATGTGCCTCATTGTGGTGCTCATTGTAACTTTGTGCTTACAGCTTTTGGATGGACTTCAGTTTCTGAGTGCAGTAAAAGATACATGAAGCAGGTTTAAATCCCTTTTCTTAAGGCTCTGTGAGTTGCAGAGTGCAACAATGGGGTTTTTAATGCTTGGCTCTGATTTTAAAGAAAGCTTTTCTCCTTTTCCTTCCACCCCCACCCCTCTTTTGATAAAACAAAGTCGGTGTGACATTTTTATATTTTTCCTCCCAAAGTCTTTGTTTCATTGGGTTGAAAAGAACCTATCTGTTTACAGCAGCCAGAGACAACTCTTCACCAGGTCACATCTGGAAAGTTCCCTTTAAAGTATAAACACAATAATCTTTGGGTTGCTTTCTTTCGTGTAAGGCTGCACTTTTTGACTACACATTAGAATTTTTGGTCATGGTTTTCCTGAGTCAGAAACATCATTTTAGTTTCAGCTTTATTCTTTTTTGTAAATAAAATGTTTCAGTTCTCTGGAAAAAGAGCTGGGATATTTCATCCTGGTGAGGAGAATAATGGAGGATAAGGTTATGGAATTGTGGTCTTCAGCAGAAAGGAAGGAACCAGACAAGAGGCACCGTTTAAAGTTGCAGCAAGAGAAATTTGGATGAAGTGATTGGAAACAAATGTTCACTGGGAAGGTGGTAAAACACTAGAAAGGGGCCTGGAGGGGCTCTTGAGTCTCCTTCCTTGGCAGTATTTGGACTGGGCTGGCCCCGGGCCCCCAGTAAACTGATGGAACTGGGAAGTCAGCTCTGCTTCGAGCAGGAAGTTGGGCTGGAGACCTCCAGAGGTCCCTTCCAGCAGCAATTATTCCATGGGGTTGCACTCTCTCGAATAATTTGTCTGAATACCATCCAAATACTGCTGAGTTACTTTCCAAATGTCCTCTTTCTGGCTCTGCAAATAGCTGTGCATTTTTGTAGAAATCCAGTTTGAGGTGCAGATCCATTTTTAACATAGATATACCTAAGTTGTACCTTCATGTGTTTCTCCAGAAAAAAAAAAAATTGGATACAATACAAGCACAGAAATGTCAGGTTCTACATCATCCATTATGCAAGTTAATGAAGTGCATGGGTGTGAAGGGCTTTCCCTTTAAATCACAGCTGAAAACATTTCCTCAAGTGATCTCACTCCTGGCTTAAGGCTTTCTTCTGCAGTTTAATTTCCCTCAGGTTTGTGTGATCCCATTTGTGTGTTGAGACCTTTAGTTTTGGAACTGATGGTTTCAGCATCAGAAACTTGCTGCTTTCAGATGCAGGATTGACCTTTTTTTGATCCCGTGTGATAATTGTTGTGAATATGGCTGCTGGTTGTTTGGGGTTTTTTTATGTACACATAGAATCTGGCAGGTTTTAATTGTGTGCTTTTTAGAGATTGATTAATCAAGTTCAGGAACTTCAAAAATACATTCTGCCAATTATTTTTTTTTTAATGTACTTCTGTGCTCTCTACCTTTGAATTTTAAGTATGCATTTTCTCCACCTGAAAGTTCCTCTATTCTCTCAGTGAAATTCTACTGACTTTTCTGGCTTTGTCATAAATCTTTGGTCATCTAGAACATTAGGGCCCAATTTGATTTTACATTTGACAGCTGAACCTTGTTTCTGTTTCAGACATTCATACTCTTATCATGGTTAAAATGAGCAGGTTTTTTTCTTGATAGAGGTATGAGACAAACAATTAAACATTAGAGAATTCTATCTAACTGCATCTTTTATGGTCCAATAAATCTCTATTAAATGAAGGCTGTAAAGAGTGTAAAATAAATGCTTTCTGTGGCCTCACAAGCAAGAATACTTTATTTGATTACTGATAAGAATTATAGAGAAGATATTCATTTCACAGGTACTTTTATTCCCTTCTTTGGTGAATTTATGTCCCACTTCTACCTTCTGTCTATATAATAAATGGCTCTGCATTAAATTTTTAGCACTGGCTTTGGAGAAGAGCGTTACTCTTGGTGCCTCTCTTACTTGTGCACAGGCAGCAGATCTTCCCAAGCCTGTTTCAACTGGACCTCAGTGTTACTCACTTCTGCAGGAATTTATGATTTGGAGTTATGCTGATCTCTTATTTTACAAGTGAATACATTTTTCTCTATTTTCTCCATTTCTTCTCACACCATTCACCAAGAATTATTTCTTGTGATAATTTGCAAAGTCTCTTTAAAGCATTGCAGATCTGTTTGGTCAGGTCAAGTACTTGTCAATGTATTTTTAAATGAAACAAATATGTTTCTGTTTCCAGGAGATTGTAACTCATGCTTAATTACAGAGTTCAGGAAAGTATGTTATGTTGTGAGGGATGTGTTAAATTAAACTTTGTAAATGGGAATAAGTGTTCAAGTGCTAGTTTGATAAATAGACCATAAAGAACAGAAAAATAATCCATAAAGGAGAAAAGATTTCTTTAGAATAGTGATTGAATCACTGTTATATTGTATTTACTTTAAAGAGAATGTTTGCTGTGTATAAAATGTGCTGCTTGCAGCACTCCCTGGAGCAGGTAGCACAGGGTCAGTGACATGCAGACATTGTCTCACTGCTGCCCCTGCTTTGTGCAGTCCACAGGAGAAGCGCCCACAACCCCAAAGCACACGAAGGACAACCGAGAGAGCTTCTTCCCAGTAGCACCAGCCACACTGCATCCCACCCCAGTGAATCCAGACACTGTGACTCCTGAAAACCTCCTGAGACTCAACGATCTGCATTCCAAATCCAAACCAGCCTCTTCTTCTTCATCCTCCTCCTCGTCGGCGTCCTCGGTGCCGCCCTCGCAGGAGCCGCAGCGGGAGCCAGAGCAGCCCCGGGGCCAGAGCACAGAGGCTGCCCCCAGCATGGGAGATGCTGCTCGGGGTAAGTCTCAGCCAGGGAGAGCCTCCTGGCCCCTCTCATCGCTTTCCACGTGGTGACTTAGTGCCTCAGTTCTGGTTCTGTCTGTTTTCTGATCGCTGCACCACGTTCAGAAGGCTACACAGATTTTGGCTTGGTCCTGAAGTGGGTGCATCTGCATAATCGATGCATACTTTAATTTGTAGGATAGGTTAAAAGAGTGACCACTCTATGTAACTTGGATGTGAAATCATGAAATAGCAGCCTGAAAATAGTCATCTCTCTTAGAGAATTGAAGTCTCTAGCCACATTAAAAGTTGAATTATTTTGTTTCCTTCAGTGAGTTGAGGATCCAGTTCTTTTAACGTTTTAAAAGATTTAAGGTATTTTAAAGTGATTACAATTAAAATAAACTGGTGAGCAGCCTACATCTGTCTTGGAAGTGCTTGATTAGCATAATTAGCTGCACAGCTCGCTGCACAGCTCACTGCCCAGCATATGTGAGTGTGGAGATAGAGAACACTGATGAACATGATTCTACATGGTCTAGAAAGTTAGCTTATCATCACTATTAGGTTTTACATTTCAGAAAAGAAGCATCTGACAGGACCAGCATGTTGGAATGTGTTATTTATAGCCCTGGTGTGGTTATGTGCCAGGTTAGAGCAAAGGAAAGGATTGAATAAACCAAACAAATGTTATTTATTCTATAGCATGATTGTGTGATTTGTTTATGACTGTATTATGTAATTGATCCTACACAGTTTTCTAGATGAGGAAAGAATAAATGAGAATGCTGTCATTTGCTTTATGCTGTCATGGCAGACTGGCTTGTTAGCAGCTGAAAATTCTCAGTGCTGGGCAATACTGATCCACTTTGGGGAGTGAAGTAAGATTAGACCCCATTTCAGACTTGCCTTGGGTCCTAAAGAGGTGGTTGGGAATATTTGTGGGACACTGTGCATGTAAAGGTGGCAGAGCACCTGCCATAGCCTGTACTTTCTTGCAACTTTAGCAGAAACACTGTCTGAAAAAGCATCTGCTGCTGCCTGTGCTCACTCCATCTGTTCACAAGCCTGGGACCAGCACTACTCACAAAATGCCTTAGACAAGTCAGGGGAGCCCAGATAAAGTTATGAATGAACCACATAGAGAGCAGGTATTGTGCAAAATGGTGCATGAAGACACAGTGGAAATAGTGTCCAGGTTTGTGAGACAGGATGTTTTCCTAGTTTGGAATTGTAAAGTTGGACTTTGTAAAGTTTTTGTCTTTAGACTTCTGGTATGTCATTTCTTTCCTTATGTAATCAGCCTTGGTGAATGCATGTAGTCTGAATTCATCAGCACTGAAGAACAAGTTAGGGAGAAATAGGTTTTCCCAATTTACTAATCTCTGAGTACAGAACAAAACTGAAATTTAACATCTAGTATCAGCAGTTGTATTGTCTAATTTTCCTTTTTCACAATTCCAGGGAGAGATGGTCTTAGGAAGGGAAAAGAGAAAAGGGGAGTGCTGAGGACGGAATGGCTTAGTCTGTGTGTAAATTACATTTGTTACTGTCCTTGGGAAACAAAAGAATGGAGTTGCCTGGTGTCATGAGATGTCTTGTCTGGCTTGTTCAGCAGGGAGTCGTTTGGGTTTGTGCCTAGACAACAGGGGAGGAAAAAGTGAATCCTCTGTGAAGCTGTTATGCACTTACTAAGGAGACTGGTGTAGGAATGACAATGCTGATAAGAACTCAGGCATTCTTCTGGTTTTCAAACAGAACTCACGAGCATTTCTGATGTGCTTTCATCTCTGCCATTCCCTAGGCCACAGTGATTGGAACATTTATTTGAATCTTTTGACTTTCTGGGCTTTGTTAAGGTTGTAGAGTTAGGTATTGTTCATTCTGCTTTGATGTTTTTGTACATCATTTTGGTTGAGGGAGATGGAAGAGTTAGCTGCCAGAATTACACCCCTGAAAATGAAGATCAAGAGGCTCTCTCTCCAAAGCTCAGTGCTGAATGCCTGTGTTGTATCTGGCTCTCAGCCCTACCTCACAGGTCATTTCTCTAGCTGAGAGAGACACCAGTTACTGCTGTGTCCTTTCTTCTTCTTTTCTTTTTAATTCTCCTACCTTTGCATCCACCTCCTCTAAAAAGAATTATTTAGAATTCTGTTACAACCCTTTTTCATCTGCCTTCCATTAGTTTTGTTTGGGTAAAACCTCCTCCCATTTCTAGAGTAAACTCTTTTCAACTTTTTTGTCTCATCACCTCTGCCTGTACCTACTTATTTATGTGGAAGTATTACACATCAGGGAGTATTAGCTGCTCTCATTTTCTCTGATTTCTCAGTAAAAGGATTTGTTTTTCCAAGCACTGTTGATGCTATGCCACTGGTTTCTGATGTAAATATTTTCCTGAGATTTTGTCTAGAGCATGACTAACTGCTACAGCGTGATAGAGTCCAGCAGCAGAGGGATGATGGTGGCAGTTTCAGCAAGACACCTTCCTACATTTGGGTATAAATGTACTTGGGACTCTTAGCCTTCCCAGCTCAGCCTAACATTTCTCTGGGGAAGCTAAAATAGGACAATTAAGGCAAACTCTCTCCAACCTGTCACACTGTTCCAATATTACATGGTTCTAAATTGCTGAAAAATCTTGACATTTTCTTCTTCACTGTCCTTATTGCAATAATGATTTTTATGAGGAATGAACAGGAAAACATTCACATTTGAGTTCTGATACCAAGAGAAGGTTTTTATACCTGGAATTATTTAAAGTTCTGTGTTTTGCTTAAAACCAGCTATTTACCAAGTTGGAATATAAAATCCAAGTAGAATACTCCCCGCTATTAATTTTTTGTCCATTTAAGGCCTAAGCAGTTCAATATGAAAGCAATGTGATAAAGCTGTCCAAACTTAGAAATTTAAAGCTAGGCAAGGCAATTCTTTGTGTTGTGCAGGGAAGTGGCCCTCCATAAGCCACGGCAATATCCTGCTGTAATTTCAGATGTTTGTGAAATGGGCACAACAGGGGAAGTAGAGGTGTAAATACAGCTCAACCTGTAGAACTTTGAGAGTTTCAGAAGCACAAGAAATAAATCCAGGTGAGGACAGTTGCATGGAAAGATGAGCAGACTATTGCATAGAGAGCAATGAAGTTATTAAATTGTTTAAGTGTGTGCAGGCAGCTGCAGAATCCTTGAAAGGCAAATGTTCCAGTTAAAGAGGGTTTTGAAGTGGGAAGTCCTAAGATGCTTTTAGTTGTAAGGAGCATCTTTTTCCAGAAGTCTGCAACTTGGTTTATTTTAGCAACTGATACATGACTTCAGGTTGATAGTGGGTTCTTAGAAGACTGAAGAGACTGAATGTTTTCCTAAGGCATCTACAGAGAATGTAAACCATCCTTTTGCATTGACAGCATCTCTTTGTATAAAAACAGTGCATAGTACAAGGCCCCACCTCGACTCCTTGCAGTTTCTGGATGCCCAGACATCAGTGGGCATCCACAATTCCTGTTTCTGAGTGAAATAATGGAGACTGGACTTTGCCATCATGAGTTGAGCTTAACCTTACGCTGATCTTAGTGGCTCCTGAGTTTGCTTGTCATGAATTTCCAAAGACAAACACAGATTTTAAGAGCCTGTAGTTCAGTGTTTCGACAACTTTCTTCTTCCACAAAAGTATTTGGCCCTGTTGGCCATGCCTTGTTTTAACAATGCATTTCAATTCAAATTTTCAGGTACTTTTTAAATGACAGTAAGTAATAACATTCAACCCTCTTAACTGCAGTCAGTGTCTTACCTTGTTTTTTCTGTTGAATTCGAAATTGTGCTGTAAAGCACAAAGTTGTTCCCAACAGATGACTCAAAAAAAAGAAGAAACAGAAAAAGTTAGGCAGGCCAGTGACCTGTGGCCTCATGTGAGCCACCTTCATACTGCAGTTACCTGGTCTAAAGCTTCTCTCTTAAGTGCATTTATTCTTCTACTCTGTTTGCTTGTGTGCATCTTGCTTTCACTACTGTCTCCTCAGTTTCCAGTGTTGAAAACTGGAAAACCTGAAAACTTGTTCTGGTTTTTGACAGCTGTCTTCCTCAGTTCCCAAGGGTGGATTTCTCCTAGGCTTTCAAACCTCTCCTTTAAATGCTTGTAGCCCCACCCCATGGCAGGGCTAGAGGCTCCTGCTCACCTGTTAGTGTCTGAGGAGTCATCGCTGGGAGTCAGCCAGGCTTCCTCCAGGGAGCTCTGCATGGGCTCTCTGATCTCTTGCTGCTTCAGCCTCCTTGGCACTGGTATTCTCACTTCCCCTTGTCTGATCCATGCTTTTCATGAAGCTTTTTATTTTTCACAATGGGTGCACTCTGGAAACGACTTGACTGCTGAATGTCAGCAGGGGTTTCCTGTTTGTGAATGACTTCTTAATTCCTTTTTGCAGTGTACCAGTCAGTCATGGCTCTTCCTCTTCCCTTGGTAAAAGTATGCTGAATTGCCTCCTGTCGAAACAAACTTGTTCCAGAAGAATTCTTCAGTACACTTAATGTCTATTTCTGATACCTACACTTCAGATTCCTTAAGTTTTATTTATTCAATCCAGTGTAGTGCAGAAAACCCTTTGACATTAAAGCTGTCATGATTTTTATGTACCTGTGTTGGATCAGTAAGAACAAACAGGGCAGGGGCAGCAGCTGCCCAGCAGAGGCAGGTGAGGTGATGGTCTGGAGCCAGGGTTTAGTGCACTCAGGGCAGGTCTCTGCTCCAGGAGCCTTTGTGCACTCTTAGATCTCCCTAAAAATCCTAGAGAGTCATTGCCCTATGGATGTCTTGCGCTACTGAAACACTTTTTTTGGAGATTTTTGTAAAGGAACATGGTAGCAATGCTGTATGGTTACAATACGGTTCAGTTTCACTAGTTTTAGATTGCTGTCAGCAGCATAAAATTTACATATATTCCTGCACAAAGGCAGACTGAAGAGAGATGTAGTTATAAGTCCTCTGCACAGGTATTGTGTTGCTTACAAAGTACCTAGAAAATTGTGGGGTGTCATTACATTCACTTAAGAGATTTTTCTGCCAGCTGCTTTTGCTAATTTGCTTGTGCTTAGCTGACTGTCAGGGCAAAGGAGGCTGAATATTGATGGCAAAGGAAAGGTCTTGCAGCTTTTGTTAGGTAACTCAGAGAGAAATTTCAGAAGCAGGAGACTGCAAATGACTGTTCCTGTCCGCAGGTGCTGCTGTGATGCTCCACAGATGATGTGTCCTTGCTGAGTCAGATATTAAACAAATATCAATTAGCTGTGTTTTTGATAATGCCATTTGAAAGTTCATGTAATTGAATATCAAACTGTTGTCTTTTTGATCTAGGCCCATTGTTTGCTCTTTTAAATTGAAGTTTTGTTTAAAAAAAAAATAAATTAGGATTGAACTTCAGGGTTTTTTCTTACCCGTGTGCATGCCAGGGTTCTGCACCTCTAGGACAGCTGGTGGTGGCAGGAAATGTTTTTGGACACAGGAATTTCACTGTCTCTGCTGTTAGACTGGCCCCAGCATGGCACTTAGAGGGATCTGGGAGTTAGTATGGGCCAGGGACTATTTCCAGGAAGCATTTTTAAAGCAGCCACCCATTTTAAATTTTAGCCTTGTAATGTTCTGTGACAGCTGACCTCAGCATTAGGAAGAGTTTTGGGGTATGTCTCATTTGATTGTACAGTATACTCTCCCTGCTCAGGACCTAGTGATAAATATAGCACTGTGCTGTGCTATTGCACTGCAAACTTCTGTTCACCAGACTGCTTGAATTTCTTTTATTTCAGGGGGCAGTGGAACTTGTGTTCTGCAGCTTTTCGCCTCCAAAATTACTCCGATGCCTAATTTTTAACATACGACTTGGTGTGTCAGCTTTGAATGTAATTTCCTGCATTTGGCATTTCAAGTCAAATACTTCTTTCTACAGCTATATGCACTAAAAGCACTTGGCAGTGCTTTTTCAGAAATAAATTTCATGGCAGGATATTTGGAATGAATTTAGAGAAAGCAGGGCTACCAAGTGTATCTGCCACATCCTGTGACAAGCTAGGTAGCCTCTCTGTCTGCTGTGCTGTGGTACCTTGTGGTAAAGGCTCTGCTCTTTCTGTGTTTCAGCATCCTTAACTCTTCAGCTGAGCTAACCTGTGTTCCAGTGCAGTCTTTCTGCTGACTTAAGTAGCACAGCTCACAAGGAAACTCTGAGCTCCTTCGAATTCAGGCTTTCCATGGCCTTTGCAACTGCTGTGTGGGGAAAAAAGCTGTATTAATTCCCAGCACACTGGAGAGCAAGGCAGATGGAATAGGGAAAATGAATTGTTTTCACATTAGTATTATTCCTTGGAAATGTGGTAAGATACTTCCTCCACTATGTCAGGGAGCAGAGGAGCAGACCCGTTTCCATTGGGTGGAAAAAAAGAGTTTCTGCCTTGTCCAGCAAATTGTGAACAATTGTGTGTGCTGTGGGTGGCCACTAGTGCACAGTAAACCAGTTGTTACTGGGAGTAGGAAGGTAAGTGTTTCCTGGAGTCTCAAGGCACACAGAATTCAATCCTTACTCTTCTGAAGTGGTTGGAAGGCAAGGTAGTACAAATCAGCTAAATCCTGCTGATGTATTCTCAGGTTTTTTGTCTTGACACACAGAACTGCTGGGAGAAGGTATTTTGCAGAGGGATGAAGGCAAGTGGTGCAAGTGCTTTATTTAAGCATTTGAGGTTGTTGTCTGTTCTCTTCTCCTTGTATTTTCTTTTGAAATGATGTTAATATTTTGTCCTGGAGTTCAAAGCTCAGTTCCTTCTTCTTCCCTGCAAGGAAATGGTGCTTTGTGCATGCACTCTGTGTTGCCTATATTCTTTAACAAATCTGTGCTGTAATACTTCCAACTGCTTCTGTTAGAAACCGGAAAATGTTTTTTTCCAGGTGCTAGTCACATTTTCTGGGCTTGTCTTTCAGTTGTAATGTAAGAGGTTTAGTGCATGACTAAAGAATTTTTCGAAACTCCCTACAAAATGTTTTATAACACTAATGTTAATGCCTCATACCTGACAGCATGATGAAATCAAAATATTAAGTCTTCAGTGCAGAGGGACCAGAGCAGCTTCTTACTGGTTACAGTAGTACTGCTTTTAAACTTTCTCCACGTCTCCAAATTGCCGAGTGATTATTTTTGCCAGTGTTATTTTTGATTTTTTATGTACATCAGAATAGCGAAGTGAACGGTCTCAGCATAAAAACGCTGGCAGGGTTGTGTAACCTGTGTGTTTATGGCGTGTGGATAGATGCGTGTAGTGCATTCTGTGTACGAAGTGCTGGGGAGAGGATATTAACTGTGATGAAGTCATGAACCCAGGCGCCCGCTATAGGCATCTGCAAACACTGGTTACCCTGGCAACAAGTGGGAAGAGGTTGGAGAGGAAAGCTGGAGTAGGTTGTTGCATTGAATTGTTGTCAGCTTGTTTCTTCCTCACTAAAGCAGGGAGATGTTGAAAGGTATGATGTCCCTCTTTCTATGTCGTGTACTGTTTTATATGTATTTAGGCAGTTGTTGGGAAAGGGAAGGCTAAAAAAAAAATCCTTGTAATTCAGCTGGATTGGAGAGGAACTTTTCAGTATCAATAGTGACGTGCATTGCGAATCTGTGCTTTTCTCTGTGTGCTTAATTTTTGTGTGTTGTCTTGTGAGAGTGTTCAGTGGGTCTCCAGAGTACAGTACCTGCCCCATCCTCAGCCTGGGGACAAGTGTCTTTTGCATATTATATCTTCAGAAACTGGGATTATTTTAAACTGGGTTTGTGGAGCTAATGTTTGAAAACTGCCAAGACAGTACAAGTACTGGGTAGGACCAAAAGATTTATTAACTGATATTAAATCTGAGCTTCTGAGCGCCTTCAGAATGTGCAGCACTTATATTCTGGGGTTCTGGTGCACTGTGCAAAATATTGTGGCTCAGGAGTTAGTGGAGTCTTTACCTCCCTGGGGAAAGTTTTTATTAGAAGAACTAGGACATTATGTTCAGGGCTTTAACAGCATCTTCCTCAAAACAAATATTAAAATATTCTCTTCAGAAATCAGTTTTAGACAAATAATGAGGAAATCCAACTGTATATTTCTCCTTGATTGTCTTTGCTTGTTTTGACCTTTTTGTCTGTAATGACAAAAGAACAAATATCTCTGCAATATATTAAAGTATAAATTATGATATCTACACTGAAACAACCAATTCTTGTTATTTTCAAGAAGTCTAAAAAATATTTTGTTTATTAACTTTATTTTTAACTTGGTGACCTGAGTGGCACCGTTTCTATTTAAATTAAAAAAAAAAATTATAATTGCAGAGTCCTGAAAGAATAAAGTGTGTGACCCAGTCAGGGAATAGAATTCTGTGACTGTATTGAACATTTCTGACAGCAAGGGATTGATCCAGACAGTGGTTTTTGATTTCTATTGTACTGAAAGGCGCATTCTAATAGAATATTAACAAATATTCTTTCCAGAAATGCAGTGATAGAAATACACAGTGTGCCAGACTCCTGCCCTTTCATTTCCATTCACTTCTACGTTAAAAATTGCTGTCAGTTATTTTATTCAAATTTAAATCTAATTTTACTGTACTGTAAAACTGCATCTTCAAAACTTGAAAAAATATATTCTGGAAGATGGAGATGTGTATGAGGATGCTGATTGCTCTTGAGGGAACACAGACTGATACCAGTCTTGTAGCATCTCCCTAGAATTAGCTGCTCAAAAGAGCTTTTGTCAGTGGGCCATAATTTAGTTAAAATAAAGTACAGCAAATCAGTTTAAGCAATGATATATCTTATAATTGAACAAATATTGTAATCAGCATAAGAAGTAGAGTTTTGTCATTAAATAATAATGCAAATCAGAGCTCTTATTCTGTATTGTGAACTAATAAGTCCCTAATGTAGTTAAGTAGTAGAGTAGATACAAAACTCTCAGTTAGCAATATAGTTGAGGCTGTAGGATTTGCAGTTTATTTGTATATAGTTTTGTAGCTAAGTTAATTACTGGTTTGTATTCTGGGTTAATAACTGGATAAGAAGGGTTCTGTTAGTACTTACCCTGGCTGCTTAAGACAGTGATTCTGGAGTGCTGGAGTAAGTTGAGTTGACTTCTCCTCTGTCTTGTGGAGTAATCTGAAACCATCATCATTTTCATCTTGCTTTTCTTCAGATGTTGTTGTGATGCTTGCTCCTGTCTTGGCTCCAGAGCCTTGTAGCGATGTCAGTGTGGGAGTGCTCTGGGTTTGGGCTGCAGCAGTGTGATGGGAAGTGTGTGTGTGCTGCCCTGGGGCTGCTCCTGCAGGCTCTGCTCCTTTGGGGTTAAATCCCCTCTGCAAAGGGACCCAGGGATGCTTCAGCTGTCCTCTGCTTCTTCAGAAGGGAAACAATGCTTTGGGATTTTCCTACTCAAGATTCCTATAGTTAAGCCCTTCCTTCTGCGTTGTCTCTCAGCTGATTTGGTCTATTAATACATGTACAGATGCAAGAATTATTTTCCTACTTCCAGTGCTGTATTTTGAAGTATCCAGAAATGTGCAGGAGAGTGCTGAGCATGAGAACAGCATTCATCTGCATTAGACTGTTCCATGTTGTGCTTGATAGTGAGTGGAACATCTCAGAACAGGAGCTGCCTGTGAACTGTGCTGTAGTGGGTGACTTTTCCTTTTTGGGAGCTATTGGACACTTTTCTACAAGCAATCTCATTTATCCTAAGGCTTATACAAGCTTTCAGCTACAAGTCTAGATGATGGGGTTTTTTCTTTACCTATGAAAATTAGTGGATGAAAGAACAGCCTGCTTTCCTGAGCTTTTTTTCATACAAGTAATTCAAGAACCATAGAAATGATAACTGTAAAAAAGTTGCATCTTTCAAACTGTGTAGATCAGACTGTTAAGCTGTGATGTTTTCTGAAGCAGTTTCTGCAAGGGGAACTCTTGTACAGGAGAATATTACCATGGTAAATTCCGAGATCTTCTCTATATTGGTGGAGATGGAGAAGTGTTTTCAACACTTGAGGGGGCGGGAGCAGTTTTCCAATGAGGAAAAGTTAAAATATGTATTCCTTTTTAAGACGTTGCATGGTCAAAATCCCAAATTAATTTAGAGCACTGACATACAAAGAATTTTAGAGCAAGTGAGACTGTGAATATTCATTGCATGTGCTGGTCCATGATAGCTGCTTGTGCACTCTTTAGCCTGTGGAAATATGAGGTGTTTCAAATTAGACTAGGCAACCCTTTGTTTTTGAAGCATGTCTTCATTTTTAAGAGAGAATAAGAGCTTGTTTTTCCTTGAAAAGGTGGCTGCCCTGCCCCAAAAAGGCCCTGACAGCTCTTCTTAGTTCAGTGAAAATGACTCCTGTTATGTCCAACATGCAGCTCAGTGTGTAAGAAAGCTGCTTTAACTCTGCATTCATTTAAAAGCAGGTACAGCTGGTACATAATAACAAGACTATACAATAGTCTTATACAATATTATATACAATAATAATAATGATAATCCGTGTCTACACACACATGGATTCTGAGTTATAAACATCCCAGGTTCTAGAATGGCAGAAGGTGGGAATTTTAGGCCAATGTATTTAGAGAGGTACAGTGGACATATCAGCGAAGGGTGGGCATTCAGTATCACTTGACAGGAGTTTCAGGAAACTTGGATTTGGCCCTGTTAGTCAATGCTGACAGTAATGAGTGTTCCTTAGCAGTGAGCTGTGCTCAGTGTAGCAGGTACCTGTGGCTGGAGTTCAGAGAGGGACTCATTGATCACAGCTGGCCCTTCAGGAAAGGGTGATGGATTTTGCTCTGCACGTGGCAGCTCTTCCTTCCAGCCCTCACAGCTCCAAAGGAAATGCTCAGCTCTGTGTGTTTCTCGCAGATGTGCAGAGATGACAAAATGTCAGACTCAAGATTTTTTTCCTTCACTTTTTGAATGATGTTTACCTTTTTTTAAGAGTTTGAATTGATGGCATTAAGTATGAAAAAGTTGCTTTGGCCATCTTAACTTGCCAGCATTTAATTTCACTCAGTCATGTTACAGTATAGAAATGGAGCAAGGGTTAAAAGGATTTTTCTACCTGTTGCTTAGACAGCAAAAGGATTGAGGCTTAGGAGGGAGATCAGGATGTCTCTTAATCTGTGAATTATATTTCATTACTAAAGAGGAAGAAGAGCTTGAAGTGCCTTTGGAGGGGCTTGGATTTCAGCAGCAGGAGTCACGGCTTTGTCAGCAGATGAAAATGGCTACTGTCGCACCATCGCCAGAGCCTGTTTGCTGGCAAGTGGAGCCCGTGCCCAGCACAAATTCGGGACATGTTTGTACCCCAGGTAGGAGCTTCCTGTGCTTCAGAGGATTCTGCAGTGGGGTGGTGAGCTGTGCAGCAGCCTGTAGGCACTCCTTGGTCCGACAGGTGGGATTGACATTGCTCAGTTTCTCTGCCTGCCTTCCAGTCAAGTATTGCAGAGTTCAGATGGATTCCTGGCAATGCCCGAATTTCCTGGGCAGGAGCCCTGCCATCCCTTAGTGGTGGTTCTGTTTGGTGCATGTCTGGCATGCTAAATACTCATGGCAGCAAAGCCAAATAAAAAACCTCCAGTACCAGCTTTTGTGCAATATCGTTTGTGCATCCTTTAAAGCAGAATTTTTCTTTTAATTGAAGTCTTATCTGGGGCAGTATGATAACACTTTGGATTACACTGTGGGGATATTTAGCAGAAGGAAATGGTTTTTCACAAAACTGACTCTGTCTGAGTAAACATAAAAACCAGCATTACAGCAGTTAATGTGTTCTATCCCTCCTCTGCCTTCTTCCCAAGAGAAGAAGTTGGTGTTTTAATTGAAAAAATGTAAAACCTGGTATTTCAGGCAAGCATAACCTAGACATTCCTGTTAGGGGTATCTTGTTTTTCCTTATTTGTGAGGCAGATTATCCTGTGTCTGATCACTGTCTGGAAGGATTGGCTGCCCATGGAGATGGGTCACTGACCTTGATGGAAAGCCATGCCTCATCTGTTGTGGCAGCTTTACATTCCTGTGTGCTGTTGAGAACTGCAATTCAATTTTACATCCCTTAGTAGTTTGTTCTGCTGCTGCCTGTTCCTCAGGATAGCATTAGGAAACTGGCATTTTATTTTGCTCTGTGTAAGGGGCCGTGTTGGTTCCCAATATCTGCCAGAGATGGATTTGTCAATACTAAATCTGAAAAAATGTACACCTATCATTATTACCAGACTGAAAAAGGCTCTGGTGTTCCCATTTATACAATTTCTAAAAAATAATTTTGACTCTATGTGAAGCAGCATTATTGGTAAGAAACCTCTTTTAACAAATATTCAGCTTTTAACATCAGAGCATTGTCATCTACTGTTGATCGTTGTGTATACATAATTTCGTAATGTGATAGTGCCTTGGGAAGGGCTGGATCCTTCTTGTGAGGGGTTCTCAATAAACACTCTGAGAAAGTTTGCACTGTAGAGACCCCAGGCTGAGACCCTTGGGAAGGATGTGGAAATGATGCTAACTAGTGTGGGAGCACAGCAAGGAGGGGTTTATGGCAGGATTTGAGCAGAGCAATGGAGAAATTTTGACAAGTGTTACCGTGTATTTTCTCTAATTGTTGAGGAGTTTCTCTCTCAGTAATTAAAGAGACAGTGCTGTGGTGGAGGAAATGAAGACTCTTAAGTCAAGCTAAAGAGCTTTGTTTGTTGCACTACAGAATGGAGAGACAGAGGATGCAAAAATGATTGCATCCGACACAAGTGGGAAGATGGTGTTTGTAGTAGATGGAGATGGCCAGTGCTACACTACCCTGTGCTTGGTAGTTGTTTGGCTTGGTCAGGTTGAGTTTCTGCCATCCATTAAGATATTTTTTAATTACTGCTGGTTTCCAGTTGTCATTATACAATCTTTTTTTCTGGTTCTAAGCTTTGGTTATTGCAAGGTTTGAAGAAAGGCCTTTTGAGCCAGTCTTATGTCTAACAACAAACTCCTCCCTCTTCTTTGACATCTGAAATCCTAGATAACTTCCTAACACATTTTTCCCTTGCTGTTTTCTGTTTAGCCTCCAGTTCCAAGCCTGAACTCAGCTCCAGTTCACAGACTTTGGGAAGTCAGCAGAACAAGACAGATGGCACCCGAGTAAAAACTCGCATTCTGCCCAACATGCCAAAGCTTTTCATACCTTCATCTGTCACCAAATTTCCACCTGAGATCACTGTCACTCCACCCACTCCCACCCTCCTTTCTCCAAAGGGCAGCATTTCAGAAGAGACCAAGCAAAAATTAAAGGTAATAAAAGGGAAACAGTAATTTTTTTAGATTATTGTTTTTATCTTAATTCTCCCCTCAATAAAATACTTGTGTGAAAGAAGCAACAGTTCATGTCCCCAGTTCATAACCAGAGGTAGATAAGTAGTGGAAAGAGGTGCTGGCTGTTACCAGCAGGAGCCAGTTCTTAAAGAACTGGTGAAATACTGGCTGTGGGTGAAATGAGAGCTCTTCTAGTCCCTATCCCTTCTCTGAAGGATTTGGAAAAAATGACAAAAATGGCTGAGTGACCTAGTGCAGCCATTGCAGTTCTCAGATTAGTGGAAGTTACCAGAACATGAACTGTGGGGAAGCCTACTGGTAAATGTTATGTTGTTTTACATTAGGATGGCATCTTTTATCCACACAAGGCAGTTATTGAATGTGAAGGAATAGCAACCAGTGGGCTTTTGTCC
Organism: Cyanoderma ruficeps; assembly: GCA_008694505.1. Classification (NCBI taxonomy): domain Eukaryota; kingdom Metazoa; phylum Chordata; class Aves; order Passeriformes; family Timaliidae; genus Cyanoderma; species Cyanoderma ruficeps. Next base: position 11,508,719 of record VZDJ01000174.1, on the reverse strand, counting down.
CTGTGATCATGGGTTTATCCTGACTATTTAGCAATATATTCTCTCTCTCTCTTTTTGGGATCAGTCTGCTATTTTGTCTGCTCAGTCTGCAGCGAATGTAAAGAAGGAGAGCCTTTGTCAGCCAGCTTTGGAAATCTTAGAGACCTCAAGCCAGGAGTCCTCACTGGAAAGTGATACTGATGAAGATGATGACTACATGGACATATGAATGAATTCTGGCCATCATCAACACCAACCACATAACCATTCTTCTTGCTGCCAGCATCTCTGGAAGTTGAAACATCTTCATTGGCATTACTCTCCATCTAATTGGCATCATTGTGTTCTTCACTTTCATTACCTTTGTTATCACCACAACCACTTGTATTGCCTTCAGACTCTCGGCCATTCTCCCCATCATGGTGCTTGAAGGAAGGAAGGATTGATTGTTCACCAGGCAGTTGGTTACTCTGGATCAAGCTGTCACCAGGAACTTCAGTAAACACAAGGATGTTTTGAGCTGCAATTCATATCTCTCTACTGTTCCTGCTTCTCCAAACCAGAGCCTTGGGAGTTGCTCCGGTAGCTCTTTTCTCTATAGTGTTTTCTTCCTTTTAGTTGTCTTGTATTTTCCCCCTCTAGCTAAGTTTTTGTCCCAGTAATTCAGCAACCTGATGTCTGTCTAACCATGCCATGATTAATCCAACAGCTCCTTTTAAGGTGAATGAAGTAGGAAAAATTTGCTGAGCTGGTAGAGATTTTAATTGCATCGAGAAAGTCTGTGGCTTTGTCACAGGGCAAGGAGGGTGAGCTGAGAGTCTGTCAGCTCCTGCACACTGCTGGGTGCTTTGTTGGAATTTGACTCTTTCAAACAGACAAAAGAACCAGCTTTTCGAGGCAGACAGAGAGGGTGGTCTCCTGCTTGTGCTCATTTCACACCGATGTATGAGGTCCAGCAAAATTTATCTACCTGAATGTTGGCTTAAAGAACTGATCTTTCCAGAATTGTCTTACAGTCCTTTCTCTTCTAATGCCTTGGACAAGCATTTTGAATTGGGGGCTAGATGATATTTTTATGGTGGTATTGAAAAAAAAACAAAAAACTTGAAAGATTTCAGTACCATTTCAGTAATGTCTGTTTTTTACAGAATGACACGAAAAGGTGTTTTTTATCTATCTGCAGAGGGACTGCTCACAGTTATTTATATGAGAAAATAATGGTAACAAAAATCCTTTTTTTTTTTTTCTACTGAATGTTAACTTTGTAAAATAATGAATGCAAACCATGCAAAAAAAAATACGTCACACACTATATATACACCCGCGTGCGCCCACACACATATATATATGTGTATGTACATATATATATGTCTGTATATGAAAACAGAAAATGCATACAGCTTGCAATGTCGGATTTCTTTGTGTTTGGGGGGGGGTTGGTTTTCTGTAAAATGCAGAGCTTTGTATAAATTTTTGGGTTTCTTTTCTAATAAAGTTGAAATGCACTGTTGTCTCTGTTTGTTTGAGAAAGAGCACAAGGTGCTGTGGTTCTGGAAAGAGAACTGCTCCTCTTTCCTTTTATTTTTTTGGGTAACAAAAAAGGGGTTGGGGGGACTTGATGGGAGCCTCTTTATTTTCTGAGGACTGCCAGAGCTCTTGGGGAGGGTTTGGTGTGTGTGACCCAGAACCCAGTGTTGCCAAGGTTGCCTGCAGTGGGTTCAGTTCCCCACTGACATGTGAATTCTTTTCCACCCATCCTGGTGTCTTTGAAAGCTGATGGGCAACATAAGGGGGAAGACACCTCATGAGGGACAGGATCACACAGAATATTTGGCTGTACAGATTTGCACTTGATCCATTATTACCGTGATTGATCTCATTGATAAGAATGATAAATGGACTGTGGATAAAAAGAAGCTGCACCAAACTTTGTATTGCAAGGCTGTTCTCAAATTCTGTGAGTTTTGTTTTGAAGAAAATGTGATTTACAAGGAATTGAGCACATCCATTTTGGATGTGTTAGCAACTGTTTGTGTAACTTGTTCACTTTCTCCAAGTGATGGGTGAGTGCAATTGATACAGAAAAGATGAGGCAGCTGATGGTAAAAGCAAACAAATGTTTTCAGTAGTAAAATGTTTTCATTGTTTACTCTGATTTGCTGTGGGTTATTATAAATGCAGTGTATAGCATACTGTGCAGTCTGGGCAGGTAAAAGGCTGAGGAAGTTTCAGATAATAATGGCATTTAGGTTTTTTTTAGAAGAAAGCCCAGAATGAAATAAATCAGCTGCTTAGGAGGAATTGAAAGGGGAGGGTGTAGTTCTGAACAGGGCTTTTTCACCCAAATGGAATAGACTGCACAGACTCTTTGGCTAATGTGTGTTCTTAAATGTATTGCTAACTTAAAGATCATGTTTAAATTTTTAAGTCCACCCTTTAGTTTGGGTTTGATGTATAAAGCATTTTATTTTCTAATTGAATGTGACCACTGGAAATTGTTGGTTTTCCTGTATTTTTTTAACGGTCCCTTGGCATTGGGCTTTCTGGTTTTTTTCTGCAGACTTCCTAAAATGCTGGTCTCAAGCTTTCTTTTGAATTCTAGTCCTGCTTTTTGAGAAGGATTTAGAATTTTGCTGGTTTAGGAAAGCTAGAATAGTAAGTGTAACTATTCCTGCCAGCAACAAGAGCTGCATTTGCTGATCTGCTCTAAACTCATTTTAACCTTCAAACTACTCAAATGTGCAACTTGTTTTATGCTGTACTGAATTCTCTTACCTGGTTTTCCTTTTTTTTTTCTTTTCTTTTGTAATCTATGGTTTTGTTATTCCTGTTATGCTTTTGAGTAGCTCAAGGACTTTTTCTCAAGCTCAAGAAATTACTGAGACTGAACTATACAGGCCACCTCCCTCCAATCCTGCCCTTCTGCTGGTGACTAAATACCATGTTTCTCAGCTGTGGGCCTTTCTTCCACAAGGGTGTTCTTGCTGCACTGAAGGAGCCTTTCTTCTTCTCCATGTGTGAAATCTCCTCTCTGTAAGTACAGCTGCTGTGGTTCTTCAGTTCAGGGAGCCACGTTCTGGAGTGAAGGAGCCAAGGTCCCTGGGAGCACAGGGATAATGATGTTTGTCTGAAGAGCCATCCCTAAAGGTACTCAGAGCAAGAACTTCACATCCTTACAAACAGAGGTATTCACTCAGCAATGCCTCCCCTGAAGCTTGGCCATGTTATCTTGTGGAATTATCAAGAATAAGTATTGTAGTGAAAGTGCAGTTAGTGATGACTTGAAGTAGATTCTTTTATTTTGGTCTCATCCTGCTGGTAAGAGCTTGAAATTCAAGCCTAGGCAAGATCCAGCTTACCAAATTGCAGATCAAATGTAAACACTCCATCTGCCTTCAGGATTTACTGGGTGACCATTGCTGCTGAAATCTGTGTTCCCAGGCATCTTTCTGATGTGCCTGACAAATAAATGGCAGCTACTGAAGTCTGTTGCTCTGGAATGGTTTTGGTTTTGGTTTTCCCTGTGAAGCCATAGGGACAGGAATGTCTGGTGCCTAAAGCAAACTTCAAGAAGGTGAGGTCTATGGGGTGAGGCTTTCTCTCTCTTTTTTTTTTTCCTTGACAGTAATTGATTAAAAACCAAATCATTTTTGGCTACTGAAAAGCCAGACTGTTAAGACTTTAAGACAAATAACAAAACCATTTTTGTTCCATAAGAGATGGAAAAAGGAATTATTTTGAATTGGCTCTGGAGAGTAATTTGTGGAGAGTTGATATCCTTTCTGTGCTGTTACTGGGCACTGTCTGTGCACACAGATGTCTTTCACTGTTAAGGTGAAAGTATTGTTAAGATCTATAGTACTGGGGTTTGGCTGTTTGCAGTGTCATTTCCTGGCACAGGGATTATATAATCCATGTGTAGTTAAGACCATTGAGAATTTATCTCTCTCAAGCAAGGACTAATGTTTTACTAAGAATTAATTTTGTTGAGCACAGCTGTCATTAGTGGCTTCTGCCCACTGTCTGACAAATGCTGTAGCATTTTTTTTTTCAAAAGCTAATAATGTTTCCTTCCACAACCAAAATAGCAGAACAGGGAAGATACCAAGTGTACCTCCTTAATTTTATTATGTGCTAGGGTTTGTCAGTTGTTGTCTCTTGGTTGTTTTGGGGTTTTTTTAAAATCTTAATTGGAGTGAGATTTCTCATGAATAATGAAATTAATGTCTTTTGCAGCCACAATGAACACCATATGGTCAGGGAGAAAGGGACCAGGAAAAGATGAGGAAGGCACAGCAGCAGCTGAAGCTGATAGGAGACAAAATGGACTGAAGGAAACAGAGGGGCCAGGTGAGAACAGACCAAGTCTTATCACTGAGGGTGGGATCACAGCACTGTGAAAAGTGAATTGGAGAGTTCAGTGAGGGTGAAGCATCTGTGGTGTAGCCTGTGTGTAGTTACACACTGAGCACAGCTCATTTCTGCTCCTGCAGGTGCTTTCATATTTTAGGGGACTGGGTGGCAGGTAAATGACTTGAGATGCACGTTAAAAAAAAGCATAGCAGACATAAATTTTGTGGCCTCTTAGTCATGGAAAGCTGGGATGAGGAGGCTTTGCCGTTGCATTGGAAGATGATGGTAAGAGGTTCAATGTAGACTGAGTGTTAATTTCCATCTTTCCCTTCCACTTAATGACTAGGGATCCACTAATGCCAAGTTGTGATGTTATTTATGGTTTTTGGAGTGACCTCAGGGACTGTACCACAGGCTGTACTAGCCCAAGCTATGCCTTTGTGGGACTCTCAGCTGTCCTTGCAGGGCATGGTGGAACAGGTAGGACTGCAGAGAGGAACAGAGCAGCATCTGGGTTTGTTGGCTTGTGGAGGATGACTTACCTTCACTCAAATGGTTCTTTCACATTAATACCTACAGAATCCCAGGCAAATCTCAGCAGAGATTAAAAGGTGCATCTCCCTGGACAGACATCTTTGTTCCTGCTGCTGTTTGTTTGATGCACCTGTGACAAAGACACCCATCAGCAAGTGCTTGTTTAGCCAACTGCAGAGGCTCTGGTGCAGCCCCCAAAGGTGCCTTGGAGCTCAGTGGCCTCAGCAGGGCTTTGTGCCGGTGTCTGCTGCCTGCGGGTGCAGCTCCAGCCCCGTGCCGGGGCAGCCACGCTGCCGGCTCCGGGAGCACTAGAGGGGGCCCGAGGACAGAGGAGGGAAGGGAGGGGAAAAAAGGGGAGGGGGACCAACCCCCGCCCTAAATGAATGTCCAGCATTTATCTTGGAACTACTGAGACTACAGTGCACTGCTGGTTTTGACCCCATTGAGTTCTAAGGGCTTTCTGCTACTGTTCCATATGTCCTTTGCATAATGTATGGTCTGACTGAAGGCAGAGGGAAGGACAATCCTCATAGGCTGGTCACAGGATTGTGTCCCTGGCCATGGCAACAAAAAACAAGAGCTTGCTTTGTCACCATTAATATTGACACTTGGCAGGAAAACAGGTCTACTATATACTTGCTTTTCACACAAAATCTGTTTGCCCCAAGACTGTTTTTCCTTTTTTTTTCCTCCTTAATTCCCCCATAAAAAGCCCTCCGGGTGTTTCCATTTTCATAATGTGCAGCACATTACACTGGGGTGTCATGGTTATCTCCTGGCAGTCAGTCTTGTGTGAAAGGGCTCAAATAATGTGTTCAGCTTGGTCAGTGTGAATCCTGATTAATTCAGCCCTGGTTCATGGCAGTGGTGTGGGGCTTGTGCCAGCCCCAGCCTGTAACTGAGCCCAAGGGGTAGTGACAAACATGCAACTTGTGGATCTGTGAAGTGCTTCGAGGGAGTTTTGTTCAAGTCAAATTCTAATCAGGGATGAAAATGTGTATGACAATGACGGAAGAAAGAAGTGGTGTTCAAGCTTGGGTAAAAATCTTGTAAGTCTCTGTTATGTGGAGCAGCCCCGAGGTGAGATCAGGTCCTGCAACCATCTGGCAGCTCAGGAAGGGGAGCAGGGGTGTGGAGCTGAGGCCACTGACTGCAGAATCAGAAAACCCAAATCACTTCTCCCAAGAGGAAAAGTAAAATCACACTTCTGCCTATGTGTAAGATTTATCTGTGCAATTAAATGGTTGTGTCTGTAGCTGGTAGAAAAACATTCCATTATATAATCCCAGGGGGAGGAGCACTCTGCAGTGTCTCTCTAAGTGCATTGTCTTACTGAAGGAAACTGCCTATCTCAAGCCAAGTCAACATATATGGTAAGAAGTTTTTGCTTTCAGATTAGACATAGATATCCCCCTCTCGAGTTTTATTCCTCAGCCTATTTTTTTTCTCTCTCATCTCTTTCAGAGACCTTGCAAACAACAGTGAATTCCAGTATAAATGGAATATAAACCAAGTTCATATATGGTATAAGCATATGAGAACCACATTGGAATGGTATTCCTTTCATTTTAGTGGAGTGATATAATAACTACAAGTGAAAGGCCATGTAACAGGGCAAAGGTATTTTAGAAACAGTGCATCCTGTGAGAATGCTGAATTATTACAGATATCCACAGTTAGCCTAAGAACCTGCCTCTGTTCACATTCCTTTCATTTTCCTTCTCTGAGGTGTCTGACAGAGACAGAGGGCCGTTCCCAAGGAATAATATGCAACTGAGTTTTATTTGCAATATGCATTGCATGAACTATGATCTAATATAGCACTGAACACATACTGTTCAGTAATAATTAGTAAAGGATGTTGTATGAGCAGAAAAGCTTCATACTCAGAAGTGTTCTTTGATTCCTTGTAATTTAAGTCACACCAGAGATTTCATTTCCTTAAATTATACCCTAATGTGTATGAAGAGTCACATTTTCTCTTCTAAATGCATGGATATATATAAAATGCACCTCTTTCAGTAAGATTGCAGTGATAATTTTCCCCTTAAGAGATGGCACTAAATGCCTAAAGAATTGCTTAACTTGTTAATTGAGCCAACATACTCACCAAGAAACTCACCACGCTGCGTGGATGTCAGAAAGCAATTTGAATATAGAAATTTGTCCCTTAGGAATGTCTTGGCTGTAAGTTAGATCTCCATTAGGTTAGAGTGGGTACGGGGAAAAAAAAATTAAACTTTAGAAATTCATAGCGAAAGTTCTGAGCTTACAGCATCAATTTGCAGTGCTGTGCCCTCAAGAAAGCAGCACAAGTTCAAACAAATAACTTCTGTCGTGGCTCTCCCAATAGACGCCCTGCTGGAAATGCTTCCTACACTTAATAAGTAAATGGGCTTTCCTGGGAGCAAAACAAAGAGCCTGACGTGTTTCCTCACAGCAAACACCAGTGGTACAAGGTGATTTTTCACTTTGGCTTGCTTGGAATGTAATAACAGCTTGGGATTGCACATTGTAAAGCATTTGTGCACAGAGAAATGCAGAGCATTGGTGTTGATACCTGCTCTGTGGTCCCATGGCTCTGCAGGCTGAGGAAGCCTTTGGATCCCGTCAGAAGCAGCTGCTGGTGTCCAGGCAGTGCTGCCAGCTCACGTTTAATGGAGATGGGGCAGACGTGGGTCCTCCTGCAGGAGCCAAACAAGCCAAGTACATTTACTGGTGCACGCCTGGGTGCACCCTGATGCCTTTTACTGTCTCAGAAATGGATATTCCAGTGAACTGCAAAAGGATTTCTCCTGCAACGGCACATTTTAGCAGGCCTGTACTTCCCCTTGGAAAGTTGTTAATGTAGCTGTTTTTCTCAGTGTAAGAAAGATGAGAAAGCCGTGCAGGATTGCTAGAAAGCCTGGGAGTCGTTTTAATCCCTCGATGTCTTGCACTGCCTCCCCCCTGCCACAGAGATGTGCCTGTGCAGCTGCCTGGCCTGGCTGAGCCCCTGGACATGGATTGGCAGCTGCTGAGAGACACACAAGGGCCTTAACAACTGTGCATAATTCAGCTCTGCAGGTGTCCCCCTCCAAACTGGGGAGTTCCCATTTAGATGATTGAGAATTCGATTAAAGTGTAAGAGAGAGTAAATAGTCTGTGCTTAAATGCACTCCTGCTGCATTTTATTTTTTAATAAGGTGAACTTTTTGCAATGTCAGTGAAACTTAGAAATACCCAGAGTGTGGTAATGCCCAAGCTGGATGTGTGGTCATGTTTCAGTTACAGCTCAGGCACAGACACCACAGTGTCAGTTATCTGGTACTGTCAACACATGTGGAAAAGTACCTGGAAAGAATATGAGAATATGGAAATGTTATTCCAAGTGCAGAGTGTCTGCTGGGGAAGAGAGGAGGAGAACAACGTTTCTTCTTAAAGATGTGCCTGATTCAACAAGGTACCAAAACATAAATAGCTCCTCTTGATTTCAGTGGAGACAGCAAAGGGCAGCCTCAGGTTGTGTGTCACCCTAGGCCTGTGATGTGTACAGTTCCTTCAGTGACATAAAGTATTTCCACAACTAAAATTTCCATGGAAAGTAGCTGCTTTAAAATAAACAGACTTAACTTCCTTCATACATGCAACCTCCAAAGTTCACAGTTAACCACTGAAAAATACCAAAGGCCAAGGAAAGGTGGAAATATCTCTACTGGTAAAAAATTCAGCCCTAATTACTTTTCCCTGAAATTACGGTGGCTATGGCATATAGAGGAACTCTGCAGAGCAACTAGTGCAAGTTCTGTTTAGTGACACTTGTCTTCATGTGATCCCTGAGGCAGTGTTTATTAGGAATATCATTTTCTTTAACAGCATTTCTCCCCCATCATCCCCAGTGACTGATACTGCTCCAGCAAGGAAATCCTGGTGGCTTCCAGAACAGCAGCAGCAGAACTGGTGATAGGTTTGGAATAAGACTTGAAGCTGGCTCGTTCTTCCTGGGTTCTGTATCTGGGTTTTGTCAATATTCACTTTCTGCATCTATTTCATGATAACACCTTTGATTTATTGGTTAAATCATAAGTCAAAATTCAGTTTTGCCTCAGAGCTTTCACACTAGCTGGTGAGATTTTTGGTTTATCTTCATTTTCTGTCTCCATCAAATAGAAACTACTTGTCCAAAATTGTCCCCCCTCCCCTAAATGGCCACAGAATTTGCAGCTAGGACATTTTTATATGTCATAAATTGTTTATAATTTTATCTTCTAGCCAATTTAGGGTAAAACAATGAGGTTTTTCATCTTGAGTGATGGAATATGAGTATCCACTAGGAACCACTCCCATAATTAAGTCAAATGAGAGCAACACAAAAGGTTACCTGGGTTTTTGTGATGGTGAATAACTCCACATTACTCAGAGCTTCCTATGAGCAGAGTTCTGGAGAGGGCTAAAAAGTGTGTGCTCCTGTAAGAGCAGAACATGCTCCGTGTTTTTGGAGAATCCTTAGCTCTGAATGCTGAGAAATTGCCACAGTGCAGTGCAGCAAAACCAAGTCTCTGCTCTAATTTAGACTTACTTGGATTTTTCAGTTTTTCCCATTCCCTGGCTGAAATTTCCTGTGTCTTGTAACCATTTAACAATATGTTACTAACCATCCATTATGTCCTGCTTTATTCTCTTTTAGATGAAAGAGCCATGTAAAAAAAAGAATTCGCCAGCCCCTGTGACTGAATTTGAGCGATAATGTCAATGGAATTAACACATTGCCATTGTTGAATGGTCTCCTGTGGCTATATAAACATCAAGGTAACACATTTCCAAAGGAGAAGACGTTACTGCTGTGATACTGTTGTTTTGGGAATATTTCCTCACTGCCAAAACACTCCTGTAGGTTTAGCATTTTGCCTGCTGGAGAATGTTGGAGTGGGGAGAGTTGGTTCTGCTACTTTTATTTTTGCTGAATTCTGGTTTATTTGCTGAAGAAAATCTCTTTCACTGTTTCGCCAAATATGGAATGAGAGCATAAGTACATTGAGGCTTATTTAAGATGACCTCTGATTGGTAAATGCATTTAAATGACAGCTCTCTTAAGGGCCTAATTCCATTTCTGAAGGCAACCTTCTGGAAAAGCTGGGGCAGAGCTGCTGTCAGGAAATCCAGGATCCTTTGGCTTGGGCAGAGTTTGCTCAGGAATAACTGTCTCCCACACTATCTTCATCCATTAACATAATTTTTATCTCTGCAGACAGGAACAGACTGAGGATTGGATGCCCTTGGTATGCTGCTGAATAAGATGCAGGCTTCAGTTTTAACTTTGGGGATGGCAAACAAGTTGTGAGGTCAGGCTTGTCAGAAAACCTTTTAATGGTGATAATCCCACTGCAGATTTGTTGGCACTGTCTCACCTACTGCAAGACAGAACTGACTGATGAGGGTGTGGTGCAGAAGCAGTTTGGAACTCCTGGGGTCACAAAATCAGTGAAGAAGGCTGCACTGCAGAAGCCAAAGCTGCTCAGGGGGACGTGCAGGTAACAGTGATGATTTCCTTTATTCTCACTGTCCTCATCCTGGTGCCAATTGAACAAAACCTGTGTTTCTGCAGGAATATTTTCATTTGTCTTCAGGCAAGAAAAAATTCTTGGCACTGAGTGCTAAATCAGAACCTGACAAGTTTTGTTCCTAAATAACTGTTGTTATGTGAGTTTTACTTCTCTGCAAGGTTAAAGCCATCTTTAAACAATGAGTTGATGGATTTGCTGCATTTCTACTAATCAGAGACCATAACCCAGCTATTGAAGGGTGGGAAGTCAGTCTCAGAGTTGACCTTCCTGGACAAAGATGGATATATTCCTCTCCAGAATTCATGAGAAATACCCACTGCCTCAACCAGAGCTACATCAGTTCTGGTAAAAAGGAGTTCAGTTTGCAGAGCTGAATCTGGCACTTCTGTGAACATTAGGGCTGAAACAGAGGAGAGGGAGGTATTGTCCATCCCAGTTCATTGCTAGAACAGCCCTAGGTTGGATTCCTCAAAGGAAAGGACTTGTCAGCACAGGGAATGTTCTGTTTCTGGCCTGCTCTTGGTTATCAAGGGATAGAAAAGAAAAAGGGAGGAGCTGCCTGTGGCAGGAGTTTGTCAGAAGACAGAAAATGACTTGGTGAACCATGAACCCTGTGCAGGAGTTAAATGAACAGAGTGGGCATGGCTGTGTAACCCAAAGTTCTTCTGTCTCCCTTGAGGGCCGTTTGAAGCCCTCTGAAAGCCCAGAGAACAGCTCATAAACTTTGTGCTTCAGAATTGCAGAGAAAATGCTTCTCTCCTCCATGGGTCAATCCTTTGTCAGCTCTAACACAATGGCTGGTGGCTTTAGTGTATCTCCACTGTCACCCAAAGGCACTTTGTGGGTAATGTAACCCAGTGGCTCAATAACTTGTCACCTGTCCCCTGGCTCTGACCTCAGCCCTGGAGGGCTCTCCCAAGGTCAGTGGTGTTTCTATTGCAGTCACACCTCCCTTGGGAGTCCACAGCTGGTCTTTTGTGAATGATGATGTGTAGAAATACAGGATATGGGTAGTGCTGTAACCCAGAGTGTGTCTGTGAGCCCAGGTTCCATCTCACTGGGCAGCAGCCTGTTCATGTGCCAGCAGAACATCCATTCTTCCATGTGCCCCCTGAATTCATTTAGTGCTTCTTTGAGGAATCACAGCAATAAGAGAAGAGCAGATCCATCAGAGCCTTCTTTGCTGCTCACACAGTAGAAGGCAGGATTGTTCTCTGCAGTGCCACTGGTGTGTGCAAAAAGCCTTTAAAAGCCTAATACAGGAAGGACTTTGTCTGTTCCTCTGAGAACAGGCTGCCCTTGCACAGCCCCAGTGTTTTTTCCTGGATAGTCAAATTGCTTCTCTCTCATTTTCATCCCAACTAATGAAGATAATTATATCTCTTTGTAGAATGTTAATTCCTCTGTCATCTGTATGTTTACGCCCTGCAGACATGTTCATTTCTTCTTTGTGAACAGAGCCATCAATCATGGAAGCTTTCCTTAACCAACTCTTCTAATCTTTTCTGGTGTTCACCTCATCCAGTCTCCCTCCAGTTCCCCAGTAGCTCTGATAATGAGGTGATAAGAATTACATGTGGTTTTGCCAGTTTGTTTTACAGCAGGCTCACAGAAAGAGGCCCTGCCACTTTCCTGCTCAACTGTATGCTATTTTCACATATGTATCCTCTGGTTATATTTGTGGTTATATTTTCAACAAGCAAGTGAAATCACACCTAGTGCAGAAAACCCTAGAAATTACCCCTGTAATGGAACCTTCTTAATATTACCCTATTTTTATTGGTGGATATGGCTGAACAGCACTGTTCAAAAGAAAAGTTTAAGTGATTTTTCTCTTAAGGGAAAATCTGAAATTGAGGTGAAGAATTCCAGAATTCAGCAATTCCTCCTTTGGACACCTTCTTCAGAGTATGGTGCAAAAGGAAGAGAAGGAGTAGTTCCATTTTGGAGAGGAAATACAAGACAAAAAAGTCAGAAAGACATACTGGGGGACCATGTGTGGACTTAAGATTTCCAATTTTTGCTTCAGGTTTCTGATAATCTAAAGCAGCCCCCCCGGCTGCTGCTGCAACTTGTCCACTCCTGTCCTGTAGAGCACAAGCCCTCCAGGTCTGGTGGGTTCTCTGTGCACTGTCAGCAGTTATTTGGAAATGAAGGCCCTTGGTGGTGAGTCCAAACCTCCATCTCAGCTCACCAAACCTGACCCCAGCAAAATCTTCAACCAGTAACTGCAGTACTGGAGGGTGGCAAACCCAGTGGCCTCATTATTGATAACCATCTGATCTGTGCTCACAGGAATGCTTGCTCCAAACCTGTCTTTGATTTCCTCCTGCACGCTCCCCAGCACTTTTCTGAGCAGAATTTATAAATATTTCTGTTGAATTTACGTTGGATTGTTTGTATCTGTCTTTGGTTGGCAGGCATAGGTCAGGCTGTGGAGTGGCAGTCATTTAAAAACAGTTTTGCCTCACAAATGCAAAGTTTGTGTTTTTAAGAGCAGCCTCTATTAAGTGTATTGATGTTTGCAGGGTTAGAGAGGGGGAGAAATCACAGTCATTTATGGCTAATTAGATAAAATCCAGTATTTTCAGTATCATGCACTCATTGCACATCTCTGTTGTCCTCCTTCCAAGGGAAGCTTGTCTATATAACTGTTCTGACAGGACAAAGCCATGTGTCATCCCTTGGTTTCTCAAGGAATTGCATCCCATATATTTAAATCATTCAGGTGTCTGATGTTCTTAACCACTTAGAAGCATTTGTTCGATGTAGTAGGGCTAATTTTTAATTTATTTTTCTAAGCACATCTATCCGAAATGATGCTAGGCTTTTATATTCACAGCAGGGAACATTGTGAGGTTTAAATATCCCTTTAATCACTAAGGATGTAATAAAAACAAGAGGAGTTCTTTGAGCTGCAGAGTGTTACCCAGGGAAAAATCTACTCTGGAGCTTACAAATGTGAGCTGAAGAGACAAACTGGGCAATAAAATCCACAACTACGGACCAAACCCGCTAAAAGTTGGTCTGTGGCTGCCCATCAGGAGCTGAGAGACGAGGGGGGAAAAGGCCATTCAGCACCTCTAGAGCCATAAGAGCCCGGTCATAAACACTTCACAATCTGCTGGGGAGGGGGAGGGAGCCCTGGGCTCTGATCTGCCCGCGCTCTGTGCCCAGCCCCTGCCTGCAACAAAGAACGAGCTTGAGAAATTTCACTATGGGAAGAATGAAGGGAAAAAATCTGGAGAGATGAGGGAGTGCAAGGAGAAGTGGCAGCTGTGTTTGATTGTGTACAGTCCATGTACATTTATGGCAGCCCCATCCCAGGGCTGATTTGAGGAATCCATGAAATCTGACAGGTGCTTTTTTTTCCTATTATCAGTGTTGTTGAAGGATTCTTACCTGAGTGTTGTTATTGTGGACCCAAATATCATTTTTCTGTGAGGTGATGAACAACTTGGGTGAGAAAAAGTACAGCTCAGAGTTTATCCAAGGGCTTTCTGCTAAAATCCGTATATATTTTCAGCTCTTTGTTACTGACCTCAGACATTGCTGCAGATGATGTATGTCCCATCATAATGCTCTATATCAGTTTCCAAAAAGCATCTTGCAGGATGTGCTGCATGAATCTGTTTTGGTGTTCATTTTATTTTTGGGAGATCCTGTAAAGCTCAGGTCAGACTCTACAGGTCAGTTAGACATCCAGTGTGTTCAATTCCCTTGCTGCTGGGAGATGGATGTATCCTGTGGCTATGTAATTTTTTATAGTTCTTTTTCAGAGAAAGTATAAATAATACTATAAAAGGAAAATAAAGAGGCAGTAATAAAATCTTAGTAAAATGAAACGTGATTTATTGTAAGTGCTCTGAATCAAAATCTGCTGTGTATGGTTTAATTGTTCTCTTGTCATGATTTCTGGTAATGATAATTAACTTCCCCAGAAAGTTCTTTAGAGTCAATAGTGGTGTTGGAGGGACTGAGCTCTACACAGCTCTGTAGAGCTCACAGCAGTTCTAATTTTTAAATTCCAAGCACTTTAAATCTTAACAATTTTAATTTGCTCTTTGAAGGTAGTTCCTCTGATAAGGAATTATACATGTTTATTGATTTCCTGGTTTGATTAGAACCTTACTGTGATGAACAGTTTATGGAAACTTCCTTATGACAGAAGAGATCTGTCTTTGCCGAACAAAGTAGCTTGCATGATTGAATTCTGGCTTTTTACCTGTTGGTTTTGTGGCTTTACAAATGCCTGATTACAAAAGTAATCTTTTGTGGAAACCAAGGTACCCTGTCATTGTATCAGCAATCTGAAAAGTCCATGAAGTTTAGATAAAACCTTCTGCGTCTGAGCTGCTGCTTTTCTTCTGGAAACATCAGCTTTTTTATCAGAGATTGCTGCATTAGTGCCTGCTACTCAGCAGAATCCATTCTGCTCAGGGCTTTTGTCTGGTCTCAATTCATGGTTAAGTAAACTGCCAGCAGTTTTTAAGATCTGCATGATGCTTCTTTTTGATATGAGTGTGCGCACGTGTGTACAAATACAGAAGTTTATACAGATGGATGTTAAGCCGGGGTTATTCGCTGCCTTGTTTTCTCAGGCTGCTCCTTTAGGGCTGCCGGGGGAGAGCAGGGAGTTGAGGCAGAGTCCCGGCCGGGGGAGGAAGGATGCCGGGCTGGAAAGGGAGAGCTTTGCTGCTCTTTGCTGAGCTCTCCTGGCTGCTACAGGTGCTTTCAGCAGGTTCTTTTTGTGGATTTGAGCGGGACAGAGCACTCAGCTGTGTCTGGGAAACACAATGGGCTGACAGGAAAACAGCGCACCCGACATCAGGAGTCTGTGAGAACTTGAAAGGGCTCTAGACAGACATATTTTGCATTTGACTCTGGACTGCAGCCTTTGAGGCCAAACTCCGGCCTGCAGTGTTAAGTGGCCGCTAAATATTTCCCTTCTTGTGCCGGTGCTGAGGAGCTCTGGGCTGGGAGCTCAGGGCTGGGTAGAGCGAATGTGAGGGACTGACATGGGAGCTCCTCTACAGCTCTGCGGCCACATTCCTCAATCCACAAACCCGTAAAAAGAAAAGTCTTGTGTTGAGCTTATCATGTACAGCTTTTTGTCTACCTGAGCTGCTTTCCCACCTTCCCTTCCAGAGCAGATCCTGTCACAGCTGCCCTGAGGCCTGTGACCCGTCCCCACAGCTCACTGAGCCTCTGTGCTGGGACCCTGTGGTGAATTAGCGTGGAGATGTTACCAACAGGCCCTCTCCAAACAGCTGCTTTGGTTTGCCAAATGTCATTTTTGCCCTCTTGAGAGCAGGGGGAAAATTTGGGGGTGATGCAATTTGGGGCTCAGTATTGGGGTTTTCAGCCTTACAGAAATCTGCTTTCTGTGGGGTCCCTTGCATTGGTCCCAGGGTAGGAAGGTCTGCATGACCCTTGCAATATACCTGAAGACACCAGGTAGCTTTTCTCAGGAAAAAATCAATCAAAACCATAAAAAGGAGGGGAAAAGGGGCCATTTCCCTGCATCAGAAGAAAATGCTGTGTTATGTGAGCTGCTGTAAGGAGCTGGGTAGGAACTGTTTCTTGTGCTGCAGCATGATAGGAGATCTGTACCACTTCTTCAGAGGCTTTCAAAACACTGCAGGCTTTTACCATTCCTGCAGCCGCCCACAGAGACTTGCTCAGAAAGCTGCCCAAGTTCAGGCTGTGCCTGTGCTGCCAGAGCTCAGCAGCTCTGTCCTGGCCAACCCTGCACTTGTATTTCCTATTTTCTGGGTGAGGTGTCAGGCACTAACAAGGACAAGGAGTCACATGCTGGCATAGCTGTAGGAGCAAGAGTTTAATCAGGTTTTTTCTCTGGAAAAACTCAGCTTTTCCCCATGGCCCTGTGTGCCATAATAAATCAGGCTGCATTTGCTTCACAGTGATCTGAGCCTGGATTTAAGGAGCCAGTTTGTGGATTCTGGAGAATCTGGGGCCACTTCATGTTTTTAATGAAGTATGAAAGTAAGTAGGTATCAGTGTAGAGCTATCTGGTTTATTTTGGGCCCTGTTGATGACATGCTGTCTTTTCACTTTGCAGTACTCATTCTGAGCAGATGGCAGAGAATCCTTCACGGAGTTGCCAAGATGCTCTGGGGCTGTGGCCTCTGTGCCAGGTGGGAATCAGCTAAATGAGTCCCATTTAAATGGCAAGAAGGCTTTCCTCACGTTTCAGAGGGGAGGATCTCTTAGATGCAGTTTGCACTGCTCCGTGTTGTCCCTTCATGCTTGTGCAGATCCAGGCAGACAAGGCAGCCCAGGTTATGAAAGCTGATATGGCAACACTTCCTCAGAGAGGGAAACCTGAGGGCTGGGGACTGGCTGCTGCACCACGAGCAATGATCCAAGGCTGGTCCTTCTGAAAGGTGACCTTTACATTTCAGCTGTGTCCCAGGCAGTAACTGAGTGTCCCACACTGGAGCTTGCTCTCCGGGCAGAATGCTTCCCTGGGAACTCTGCCTGGGCAGAGGTGGCAGTGCCACTCCAACCCCACCAGCCAAAGCCTGGCACCTGATGTGTCCTGCAGCAGTCTGGGAGCCCCAGGCAGCAGCCAGCGATGGCAAGATATCACTGTGTGGGAGAGCTCAGAGGCTTGTGTACAAACCAGCTCCCTGCAGGCTCCTGCTGAGCTGTAAGGGTTAAGCCTTCACTTAAGGTGGGAGAAATGCCAGAAAACATTTGCCTTACTGCAAAACCCAGAGGGGAATGTTTCTTTCTAATCAGCTTCTCAAAGAGATGCAAAGCAAAAGCTCTTGGCCTCTGCTTTTGTCATCACACATCCCCTCCCTCCTGCCCTACCTCATCCCTTCGGCATAGGGCAGAGCCTGCTGTTAGAGCTGGGCTCAGCAGGATTTATCCCTGCTGCTGTAAATGGGTTCAGAGCAGAGCCGTGTATGTCACTGACTTACACGTGTCAGATCCACTCTCTCTCCCATCCCTCCCACACCCTCAGCCTCCAATTTGCCAGTGAAATGTTAAACACCAGCACATTCACCTCTGACTTGCCATCAAACTGCCTGAGGGCTCTCCATGGATGGACAGATGAGGGTAATGTGCTAAATTCCCCCTTTGCTAGGGATGAATATCCTGGGGATTGCTCCTATTAGCCACGCTTTCCAGCAATAGTAACAAATTCACTTTTTTTTTTCACTTTTGAAACATTTCCAGTGCAACTAGAATGGCTGGGAGAAAGCTGGTCGTTAACTAGTCATGGGTAATTAATGGCTCCACCCTCCCCATCAATCAGCTGGGAGAAGCCAAAAGGATTTGAGTACTTTTAGCAAATGTGCATTCCCCAGACATGCTGATACACAGTGTGCAAATGAAGTGGCAGCAGGAGACCATCTCATAGCCTTTGTGGAAGCAGCAGTAAGTCATGATACACATCCCACGCTCCTGTCAGGTGAAGTCTGAAATTCCCAGAGCTGCTGCTGCTGTTGTGCGGTTTCTGACTGTGTGGGATGTTGATTCATCTCGCTGCTAGCTTGAATCTGACCCAATTTTTGTTCTATTTTTCCTTTTCAGATTCTGATTATGGTTGTCTTTTTCCGTTTTCTACAATTAAAATACTAGCATTAGAAAAGCAGGACATGGAGGGGGAGCAGATGCAGTGCTGGCTTTCCTTCTGTAGCAGAGCAAAAAAGCATTTCTGCATCCTGTTTTGTTTGTGTCTGGTAGTGGCTGTACAAGCACAAGCAGAGCTCTGACCTTGATGCCATTTCAGCTGACCTTTTCCCTTCTGATTTATTTCTCCACATATTTAATAAATAATTTCCGTTTGAGCTACAAGTTGACATTTCTCCACCACAATGGTATTCCTCTCCTCGGTGGTGCTGAGACTCCACAGCTCTGGATGTCTCCAAGTTACCTGAGGGAGCAGAGCCTGTAGTCTTCTGTAACCCAGTGGTTTAAAAGGGATGCCAACAAGGCTGGATGTGATCCTTCAGAGGTCCCAGGAGCCAGTCGGCCATCTCTTGCTATAAAATCCTCCTCAGGACTTCCCAAATTCTCCAACCCTTTTCTTTTAAACCTTCTTCCTTGCCACACTGAGCGTTGGCTTTTCTCTCCCTGGCTAACACTGGGATGCCTAAAATTCAATATAGCACTGGAAGAGAGTCAGTCCCTGCTCTGGTCAAGCTCCTTTGTCCTCTTTGCAAGTCCTTGCATTGCCTGCTCCAAAAGGCAGTAAAAACAGAACTGAAGGAATGTTGTTTGGGTGTAGAAACTCACTATATAAATTCAAAATTTGTTTTGTATGTCAGACTGAAGATCAGATGTCCTAGTAATGTCACTGACAAAATAGAAGAAAACGTTTATTTTATTTGGAATAAATCTAGACAGTGAAAGAGGTGCAGCTTTACAGCAACTTCTTTGTAATGAACGGAGCTCCTAAATTTGCTATGCAGGACCCAGCACCGGCCCGTTCAGAGTGATATCCTGCTTTTGACCTCCAGTTTTTGACCGTCTTGGTCCTGTAAATGTTAGTACAGCCATTGCTGTGTGTGAATGCACAGAAGCCCCTTCCTCAGGAGGTGCGGTGACTGTGTTGTGCCCTGGAGCTTCAGCCTTGATTGCTGTCTCTTAGCACTTGTAAGCACTTATAAGCACAAAAGCTAATGGTCACACTTGCAGAATAAACTAATTAAGGGGAAATGCTCGAGCCCTTCGATTTCTGCTCAGCCTTCCCTGGGTAAGAGCAGTGCCTTGAGCAAGGCATAACCTCAGTGCCTGATCCTCCCGGAAAAGCAGTGCAGTTAAAGGCTGGGAATGCAGAAATTGGGCAGATGTGTGACGTTTACACCATCAGATGTGTTCCTGTTGTTGGAGAAGGCATCTGTGGGTGAAGGGATGAGTTCCTGCAGCATTCCAGTTGTGAGAGCAAACTTTACACAGACTGTTAATCACCCACTTGGGATGGAACGAGCTCGATGCCATCCTGATGTTGATACCAGAAGTCAAGACTAGAGCGATTCTGTGTGCTGAAGATGAGAATTATCACAAACCCATGGAATAGCCAAAGAGAAATTATCCCTGCTTGCTGTTTAAGGGATTTGTTTTTATTTTGTAGCTAAGTCGCAAGTGATGTTTTCAGTCTTGTCTCTATTTGTTTAAAAGTGCGTTAGCAGTAAATCAAGGTGCATTTCCCCTGTAGGGTTTCCTGTATGTCAAAGCCATGTTAATTCTCTTTGATTTTCTTCCCCTAGCCCCAGCCATTGCTGCAGATCCTTCCTCTCTTTGTCCCTTTGGACATCAAAGGCTCGCAAGGGGACAGCCCTGGCGGGAAGCTCCTCCCTGCTCATTAGCCTCCATAAAACAGGAACTCACCTTGGCTAGCTGTGCTTGGAGTCCCATCCTCATCCCGCTCACTCTTGACACTGGATCTCGGAAGGAAGGGCTTGTGCTTGCTTCAGGAAATCAGACCTGCTTTTGAACTGGACTATTTTGGCTCCCCTTGTAAGAACTCTCGTGGCTCTCTTGGCCCTGCAAGCTCCTCAACATCACAGTACATGGAAAAATGCAAGCTTTACCAGGTAAGTGAAGGATCCTTCCCTTTTCTCACTGCACGGAAAGATCCTGGACTCGTGCCAGAAAGGGACCAAGTGCTCCTGAAGGGCTTACCAGCATTTATAGACGAGGGCATTGGTCTGGAGAGGATTTAAAAGCTGGGTTTTTTCATGGGAGTAGATGGAAAGTTGTGCATTTGAGTGTTTTTTGAGAGGCTTAGAAGATCTTTTGTAAAGTAGCAAAGGTTTGCTCACGATTGTGCCCAAAACTCCCTTATGTGATGCTGATGTGATGCTCCACATCACCTTGAGTCGTGTGACCCTTCAGCTGAAGGTTGAAGGTGTTGTTTGTGGATTGTCTGCAAAGCACTGAGTTCTTCAGGTTGAAGACCACAGAAAGTTTGGAAATACTTGTCATATTCTTAATAACAGTTCTGATACAAACTCTCTGGTTTGGGTTTGTCTTTTTTTTCCTATTTCCTTTGCCCTTTGAAATCATGAACCCCAATCAGGCATAGCCAACTCCTTCCAGGTTCACACCCAGCACGGGATTTTTGTGATTTCCTTAGGGTTTCAGTACGTTTTCCTTGGATCCATCTCATAGCTTGCTGTTAATCTCTCCTGTATGGAGCGTGATTGGGTTGGGCACAGTAACAGAGATGCCTTGGGACACTAAGGGCCAGCCCAGAGGTGCTGTATTTGTCAGTGCAGCTGAACCCTAAATTTACTCTGAAAAAAAACCCCAAACCCTGGCCCTATTTACATGCACATCAGAGGTGACTGGGCAGTCTCAGCTTCCTTTCTTTTTCTCTTCAAGGTGTTGTCTCATTCATGAGCCAAATCCTTGTGCAGTGGTTTAGATGATTTTCACCTTTGCTGCTGTTTTGGTTTTTTTCAGTCCCTGCTGTGTTGATCTGATTCATACTGATTTCTGCCACTTGAATTTTAAGTTGAAAAACAAAAGACCAGCAATGAAAAAAAGTAGACTGTATTATGGTATTATCATGTTAAAGATTCCAAATATTGCAGTATTCACCTCATTTTCATACTGGGTTGCTTCTGGTGTATGACCCTCTACGGCAGAAATGTTCCAGGTGATGACTGGATGCATTTGAGAGATTAAGCCATTGCATTTGTAGAAACATCATACTTTTGTTATTGCCAAAAAAACTTTCTGGATCTGAGAAATGAGGCTCCCTGCAGAGGGTCGGGGTGTTTCTATGACATTGGGAAGATCAGAACATGGGAGAGGATTTTTGCTTGTTAGCAAGATGAATTTATTAGAAGGCTTTGTATGTTGATGTGCATTCCTCCCTAGTGGACACAACAGCTCTAAGTGTTGGGCTTCACTTGGAAGGGAACAGCAACAAATGTTATTTTTGTCAAGGTAAGCTGAGCTTTTCCCTTATAGGAGTTTTTCCAGTATTGCAAATCCTATCCTACACGTTTTGGAAAAACTGCAACAAACTTTCTGACATTTTAACATTGTCTTAGTAATGGAAAGTTGAATAACTGCTTTAGGTGAGGCAATTGTACTCCAGCATCTTCTATCCAAAGGTGTTCCTCCTAGAACTACTAAATTGTCTCACATTTCTCCTTCTTTCCTTTCTGCCCCCAAGATGACAATAAGATGTGTACAGCTCATCCTAGATACAGAAACTGTAGCACAAGCTACTCCTGTTGGTATAAGGACCTTCAAATCAAGCACAGAATAGATTGAAGATCTCTTAATTTTCAGTGCCTTTACCATAGCAGCTTCCTGCCTTTCAACCTCATCTGGACATAAAGACCATGTTTTTGAAAAGGCCACATGTGGTGTTACCAAGACAATGATAATAGGGATATTTTTTAAAAAGTAAAACTAGAACTGCTGGAAAAGGTTTAAGTCTCTTTTGGATAATAGGGGTTTTAAAGCCAAGTTGCACAGAAGAGGAAGGCATAGAAGTACAGCTCACACAAGTTCCTTCCAGTGCTTGGACTCTCTGCCCATACCTCTCCCTGCCATAATTCCAACACTCAGGCATCTTGGTGGGAGGGTGAGTACATGAGCTTTGCCACCAGTTACACAGGCACAAACGAGGAGAGAAACAAAAATCCAAACAAAATTTGCAAACAAAATCCAAAGTGGATCCATCACTGCAGGGTCCCGCTGAGCCGCCGGCAGCTGAGTGGATCCATTCAACAGCTCACACCATTGCTGGGCTCCAGGCCCTCGTGCAGACTGTTCATGTCCTGCTTTTCAGCCTCAGCCTGTGCACACAAAACCTGCACGGTGAAAAGCTTTGACCACATTTTAAAACCTCAGCTGCAACATTTATTGTCCCTGTCTCCTGCAGCATCGTGCTCCTGCAGGTGCGTTGTGGACTCATTTTGGTAAAAAACAGATTATAACATCTGCCTTTGATTTTTAATTCAGTGTTGAATTTCCTTCCCTTCAATTCCTCTCGACTTCATTGGAAATCTCTCCTTACTAAAGACTCCTGAGATCTGCCTTGTTGTAGTCTCTTTTAATGGCATTGGAATTTGCTTAAAGAAATGTTAATTCAAAAACTCATTTGGGGAAGAAGTGAGCATCTGTCTAGCTAATCAAAACCTGTTTGCATTTATTTGTGACTGGATGGCTCCTGTGGGAAATCAGCCCAATTTTATTGTAACTCCTTTTGATACATGTGCTGCACTGAGCTACCAAATGCATGTCTCATGGCAGCTTTCATGTCTTTGCAAGAGGATATGGGGGAAGCTTTAGTAAGAAGATGTTAACAGGCTAATCTTGGTGAGCAAACTAGGTGTCACTTCTTGGCCAGTTCATTAATGTTGGATCAAAGCAGAAAAAAGGCTAGAGGATTTTTTTTTTAAATGCTTAAAGACCTCTGCAAACAGACGAAGTTATGTTTTAATGTTTTCGACTTCTTAATCCTGAGGGGAGAACCACTTAGACTTGTATTGGGTTGTTTTGGTGGAAAGATGTCCCTTTGTGAAAAAAGCGAATTTCTCTGATAATAGTTGTCTACTTTTTGTGAATGCTCTTTTGAAGGCATTACTCAGGAAAGCTGTAACAAGGTGAAAATTCCCCTTTTTTTCTGCTATGCTCTGAATAAGATCTGGTCAGGCTGAGAGGCAGAAAAATCTACCTTTTAAACAAAGAGCTGTGCCTGGCTGCTAATGCACCACGCAGAGAGGTCCTGCTGGCCCTGACCTGCTGCTGTGGGTGCCCTGCTGAGCAGGCTCCTCATCCCTCCTCAGGGCAGTGTTCCTAAAAGCCCTGCTGGCTCTGAACTCAGCCCACCAGAACTGTACTGGCTCACATTCTGACCTAAAATGGAACTGGGCTTTTCACTACAGCAGCAGCAATCTTGCCTGCACTGCAATGTTGCTGAGATCACCTACTGGAGGTTTTAAGGAGGTTTTTGATCCAAAGAGCTGTACAGAGGTGGTTGGTGCCATCAACACCAAAGGCAGTTCCTCTAGAATGGTTTCCCTTTCCTCTTCCCCAGACCCACAGCCGGTCCTGTGCCTCCAAGAGGGAGAGCAGGCAGATTGCAGCACGGCCATGGTGTTGTACTGAAGAGACACCTCCCACCCCTCTCACAGGTTCCTCTGTGGTCCCCATCTCCACTTCCAGTTCAGACCAGCCATTCTCTTTTCAGAATATAGTCTATCCATAGTCTACCTCTGTCACTTCCTTTTCTTGCCTTCCCTTACATTTAGGAGTCCTGTCTGTCTTGTCTTTGTCTTCTGGGGGGATTTTTCACCTCTACTACCACCTACTTGTCATTTTCCCTGATTACACACTGGTGCTCTTAAAATCTTTCCAGTCTTTTGAGCTTTCATTGTATTCTGTTGATAAAGTGTTTTGTGTAACCCTGATCATACCAGAACAGTGGATTGTGGCTACCTGCCAGTGTGGCTTTTGTAACAATGGAATTCAGGTTGAGTTGGTACAACACACAGATCCTTACAAAAGGACCTACCAGCTAAATCCAAACCTGTTGGGAAAGGCTCCCTACCTCTGACCCTACTAAGCAGCAGAAATCCTTTGAAGAATGGTAACAGTTTTTAAGAGGTTTGTTGTGGCACACGCTGCCCCGACCCCGAGGGTCAGTTCCCTCCTGTCTGTCTGCAGTCACCCTCTCATTCCTCCTTGCAGACGTGAAAGCGCCGTGTGAGGCCCTTCCTTCCCCCAGCCTGGAGCCCTTCCCACAGAGCTCCATCGTGGTCACCCTCGAGGACATGGGGCTCTGGATGAAGTTTCACCAGATAGGGACTGAGATGATCATCACCAAATCTGGCAGGTAATGGGCACAGGACAGCTGTACACACATACCAAACCCCTCCGAGCTGTTGTTAAAGTCTCCAGGTGCTCATTTTTCTAATGGTGACCCTTAAACTGGTTTTGTAGCCAGTTAGGCCGAACTTCCTGATCCTGGCAGAAGATTTGCACTTTCAGGGTGTCAGAGAAGTCCAAACTGTGAAGTGTAAAAGGTCACTTGTGGGGGGCTGATGTGCTGAGAAAAGTCCTGTATCCCTTATCTCACCACTTAACACTGGTGTTCTTCCTGTCACTTTGAGGTTGCCCTGCGAGGTGCCCTGGGCTCCCTTTGCCTGGGGCACAGGCAGCAGCAGTTGAGCAGTAAATGCTTGGGTTTGAATCTGTGTTTGCAGACAAGAATGTGGCCCAGACTCCTAACAATCTGTGTGTGCAGACTCCACTGAAGTATAAATGAGTCATGTATTGTGGAGCCTGCAGTGAAAGAAGATGGAATTGTGAAGCTGTAAAGTATTGTGTCAACGCTGCTGTGAGCTGGAATAATCCCTTTGGGTAGGGAGGTAGCTGTCAAAGCTCTTTTGCAGAGTCAGAAGTTGAAAGTAGTGGCAGGGAGTATGGGAACAGAAAGCTGGGTGTGCTCTTAGACGAGAGCACGTTTGCTACCCACGCTCACATTTAATCCATCCTCCAGGGCTGTGAGAGCTGCAGCAGGCCAGGAACTACGTACAACCTCCAAATAGTTCCTTTCAGGTTTCCCACTGTTGTTTTAGACGAATTGGAAGAACAAAAGCAGTAACAGTGTCAGGCCCTCAGTGACTGCTGCCCTATTAGTGTCTATCCCAGCTAAACCCACAGGACGGTCCATCAATAAGATGGACAAATGGTCAGTGGCTGGCTGGAGAAATACTGCTCACAGGGCTTTGCACAGCAGTGAGTAAATGTGATGTGCTGCTTGATCATTAACAGCCACTTTACAGAGAAACCTTTATACTCTGTTTCTCATTTCTCCTTCAGACGAATGTTTCCTCAATGCAAAATCAAAGTCTCTGGCTTAATCCCATATGCCAAGTACCTCATGCTGGTAGATTTTGTGCCAATGGATAACTTCAGGTACAAGGTAAGTACTTTAAATAACAGAATTTATGCTGTCCTTTCATCTTTGTTTGAAATAGATTAATCTTTATGCTTCACTTGTCATACTGATAAATAAATTCTCTTTGGACAAAGTTCAGAAGTAATTGATGGTTTTTATGTCTCTCTGGAGTTATTTGTCAGTTTTGCTTGGGGAGCAGCTGGAAAGGTAACTGATTTTCATTGTAAGCACTACAGTTTTAATCATGATTAATGTCAGACTTTTCTGGCAGCCATTGGAAGAAAGGGAGGAAAAATGAGGCCTAAATTTGGAGCTGATTTGGTAACATGATCATTGCTCGTAAGAGAGAATCTGCTACTTGTACTTCAGAGGAGTGCACTGAATTGACAGTGAAGCAAACTTGCTGGGGCTTTTCTGTACTGAAAACATTTTTTTTAAGCTCCAGATTTCTGTCTTTCCCTTCACAGTGGAATAAAGATCAGTGGGAAGTTGCTGGAAAAGCAGAGCCCCAGCTCCCTTGTCGCACCTATGTCCACCCAGATTCCCCAGCTCCTGGAAGCCACTGGATGAAAGAACCCGTTTCCTTCCAAAAACTGAAGCTCACTAACAACACTCTGGATCAACACGGGCATGTAGGTTGTGCTATGCTCTCTTGGAAATCATTGCAGGCAAACTTTGTGGGAAATAAGCAGGATTTGGGAGAAATTAGATGATGTAAAAATTAAAACATATCCAAGTGCCCTCTTAGCTCCCTGCTAGGGAAGGTGTGGGTCTGTGCTGTCACTACAGGGGCTTGGTGGAGCCACCAATCCCAGCAGGAGTGCCTGGTTAGAACGGGGTGTCCTGGGAGTCTCCACAGGGGATCTGCAGTGTGCTGGCAGATGGAAACCTTGTCCTTTGTCTGCCCCAGATCATCCTGCACTCCATGCACCGGTACAAGCCGCGCTTCCACATCGTGCAGGCAGATGACCTCTTCAGTGTCCGCTGGAGCATCTTCCAGGTGTTCAGCTTCCCTGAGACTGTCTTCACCTCTGTCACTGCCTACCAGAACGAGCAGGTACGGTGTGCAGGCTCTGCTTCTGGACATGCTGTGAAATGCTGCCTGTAAAACTCCTGTAAAGGAAGGGGTCTCCTTCCTCTCTGCTCATCCTGGGCACCTGTGGGGGGGGTGGGAAGAAACAGGCACATTGTGCTTGCTGTGGAAAACATCTCCTCTGGGATGAGTCATGCACTGTGATGATATTGGGTGCACTGTCAGTGACACTGAACTCCAGAGGCAGTAAAAAGTATGGCTGCAGGACCAGATACAGATCCTCACCCTGTATGTTTCTCTAGTCAGATGAATCCCACCCAAATCCCTGAATCCCTGCTGACCCTGGCACTTCTCTCTGTGGGTCAGTTCCTGATCAATGGTGGGAGCTGCTGGGAGAGCTGAGATACTGTGGCAAGGCCAGAACCCTCACACAATTTATCTGTTGTGATAAATACTGAGGTGAAGGTCTTGGAATAGTGAAGACCCCAACCAGTCACTGTGATGCTGAGTCTTGTTTCTTTCATTTAAAGATTACAAAGCTCAAGATTGACAACAATCCATTTGCTAAAGGTTTCCGTGAACATGGGAAGAACACTCGAAGGTAAACTGTTCTTTCATTTTCATTCGTTTATAACTGGAGTTCACTTGTGAATTTTACCCAAGGTCTTTGAGCAAAACTCTGCCAGCCAGCTCTGCTGAGCCTGCTGCATTGTGCACACTGCATTTCCTTGTATCTGGGAGTGATGGCCCTCTGTGCAGCCTCTTCTCAAGAGACTTGGGGAGTGGGAGGTGACAATTCCTACAGAAATGTGGGAGGTGTGACAAATTTGAGACCTGTACTCCCTTGCATGTTGGAGCTAGACTGGAGTCTGACATGTGAATAGCAGTGATAACAGGAGCCCACAGCAGACCATTTGGTCTCTTGGAGATCAGCTTGATTCTGACATTTGGAGGCTCCCTTGTCTCCTCTTCCTGTGGGTGGAAAAGTGTCTCTTCCAGTGGGAGATTTTGTCTGCAAGAGGGAAGATGGATAACCAGTACCAGTGAGATCTTCCCCTTGGTCTGAGGGCAGCCAGTGGATGAGATGAAAAAAAAGCTTAAATTGCAACCCCAGACTGGCAATAGAGAAGGAAAAAACGGAGGTTTTTTTTCCAAGCAGAAAATGTTATGAAAATATCTGAGATTTTGTTTTGTGTTATTTTACGCCATAAAAAAATAATCTGAAAAAAAAAATCCCGATGAAAAAAGGCCAAAACTGACTCTTTTTTACTTAAACTTTAAAAATGTTATGGATTTTCTTTCTCCTCCTAATAGCATCCCTGCCTGCATATCTAGGCAAAAAGCTTACATCAAAGCTACTCCCACATCTTTTTTTCTTTCCAGAGAAGGACGAGCCAAATGCCAGAAGCCCAGTCCAGCTAAGAGCCAGAAGAGGAAGCTGCCTGAGGAAAAGGAGCCCGCTGCTGAGGAACGTGGTAATATTGATCACAACAAATCCAGAGAATGATATTCAGAAAGTTTTTTAAAGCTAAATCATTCCTTGCTCCAGCTCATGCTTGCAGTAGCACAGCTAAGGAGAGAGGACAGGGCAGGACTGACCACTGCAGTATGTGGGCAGAAAAGAGCTGGAAGGGGCTATTCCCTTAAGACAGAAGGACTGCAGGAGGTGGTAGAGTGTTTCCTTCACCATCCTGTGATTACTGCAACTGCCAGTAGACCATTGTGAGCATTGCCTCCCTCTTCCCCTTTCTCATTCTTTTCCATTCTTTCTTTTCCCTGCTTTGAGTCAGATTTTGAGAAGGATGAGAATGTGGATGTGAAGGAAGAGAGTAACCCTGTGGTGGTGAGCAGTGGCTATCCCTTCTGGGGCTCGGAGCAGAGCAGCAGCCAGGCCTTCCCTGCAGCCTCTCCAGTGCCTGCTGAGCAGAGGGAGGGGCTGGCCAGGGAGCAGCAAGTGCCAACACCGTCCTACCAAACCTATCGGTGAGTCCTGCCTTCTGCTCCAAAGCCACACTTTAATTGGTGGGAATCCTCTTCTTCTGCTGGGTATTTCCTAAGAAAAACAGCCAGTTGGGAACTGGGGGAGGATGCCTTTCTGTTGGACAACACATGTGATTCAGAGATGGTAGATTAGCATGGACATAGGTCCAAGGATAGTCTTTCTCTTCTAGTTCAAACCTACTGGTTCTGGGCATGCTTGTGTCTTTGTAATGTTCTTTATTTCCCCGTCCCAAAATGCTCTCCCAGCCAGCTCTGTGTACTACAAAGCTTGCCTGTCCCTTGGAGGAAGTGTGGGAGGAGTGACAAGACTCCAGTGATTTTTTTTCCTTCCTCATTGGAAAATTGGGTGTGAGTGAGCCCAGACTAGAACTTAGCCAGAACTAAGATAGTCTGGACTCACCTTCTCTGACATTTCATTTTTCTGTGAGTGTGACAGTGAGGCCTGGGCTAACATCCACAGTAACAGTAAGATGAAGCAGTAGGCAAGGGGAAGAGCTTGCCCTGCCTTTCCCCAGGGGATTTTTGTGAGTTTTCCATGGTTTTCCACTGTGGTAGGTCTGACTTGGTCTTCTCTCTGCCCTTGGGCCCAGGTTCCACGAGGCTGGGGACAGCCAGCAGCTTCCCAGCCGCGATGCCGCGACCCTGAACGATTTCCGGGCAAGGTGCCACGCCTTGGATCTCGCCATGGTGCCCGAGCACGACCCCAAACAGCTCCCAGAGGGCTTCACCAACCTGCCCCCACTGCCCCCACCTCTGCCTCCTCCCCAGGACTACACAGGAGTGGTGAACATGGCTCTGGACTCTGTGGGGAAAGCCGGGCCCCGGGCGCCCATGTACAGTCCCTATGGCACGGAGCAGGGCCTGGGGCAGTGGGTGGTGCCTTCCCACAGCCAGTACAGGGCCATGAGCTACTCGGCCTTCTCCACGGAGTACAACACACAAGGAACTCCAGGACATGCCCATGGCACCATGGCAGAGTGGAGCCAGTACCCTCTGTTCCCCTACGCCTGCTGGTGAATGGGGAGGACCCTTCCCAGTGAAAAAAACTGAACGAAAATTGTAAATGAGGTTGAATTTGCTCTGGGGTGTTGGACTTGTGAAGCTTTGCCTACACTAGGCAGAGGTATTGCTGCAAGCAGTAGCATGGGACACCTTCACTTCCCTGTCTTCCTTGCACAACTACCCTCACCATATTTCACAAGCAGTGGTTAAACTGTGGTGGCTGCCCCAGCCGTGTCATTGTGGGTCAGGCTCAATGTGTTCTGAAGTGGTTTTTTTCCCAGCAGGAGTAGGAAACTACAGATCTGCAAGAACAGTATTTAAAGAGCTGCTGAACTCACAGTCACAGTGTTGGCACCTCGCATTTGGCAGTTTCCAACATCCCTCCCTCCTGGGACTTGGTGCAAGGAGATTGGGGCTAAGGACTTCCAGTAAGCCATCCATGTGGCCAAGAAGCTGTAGAAAATATTGCAAAGACAAGCAAAGCAAGCAATTCTGGTGAACTTTGAGCAGCTTCCTCAGTTAGTATAGTCCAAGTAAAGATAGAGTCTTGCATTTCTTCCAGCAGATGAGAGTAAAATGCACAGCAAGGTGTGTCTGGAGCACAGCAGTGGGTCGTGCAGGCAGGGGAGAGTTTGTACCATGCAGGAGAAGTAGCAGCAAGGCTGTGTGTGATGTCTTCCTGTCCCCATGCCCATGTCTCCTCTGTCAGCCCTAGATTTGAGGTCAGTGAAATGCTCTTCATTCTGTGGAGGTGGAGGGAGGTTGTTCATGGAATGTGGGGGGCTCCTCTGGGGCTTCCCAAAGATGTCAGAAGCAGGGCCATGAACAGCAGTGCTCCTGTGTCACTCCAGCCTCTTCCTTTAGAGGGAAAGGAAATTTTCCACTGTGAACTTACTCCTTCTCCCGCTCCCTGCCACCCCTGGAGAATATAATTTATAGTTGTGGTTCCTGCTCTGTGTGCGTGTGAAGTCATCTCGCTGCAGGTTGGGAGTCTGTGGGGATCTGTCCATGTTCAGTTAGCAGAGTGGTTCCACCTCCCTCCTCTCTGGCCCCATCCTGGGCAGGAGCAGCCTGTGCAAGCAGGGATTCTTTTCATCTTCCTGTCAGAAGGAGGAGGCCTCCCTGTTTGTCCAAGGCCTTGGCACTGGGGACTTGGTGAGACAGACTCACAGCTTCTCAGGGAGGATAGACTTGTTCCTGGGTGTTATTTAGGGAATGTTTTCATGTCACACTAATAGCTGCTGTGTGGCCCCTGCAGCCATCAGTAGGCACTGGGGTGTGTCATTGAGCCTGTGTGCCAGATGTTATTCTGTGTGCACACACCTGTAAGAGTGTGTGTGTGTGTGTGCAGCAAGGTGTTGTCTCTGAGCAGACTTGGGCAGGTTTGTGCCCAGTGCCTCAGGACTCCTGTGCAGGAACACTGGGAAAGGCTTGCACCAGCTTTTTGGGGCACCAGCTCCTCACTGTGCATCTGCATAGCATAGGGATGTTGAGCCATGTTGTTATTGTTAAAATTACTGTGAAAAGTAGCCCTGTAAATTTGTAGACTCAGCGACAATGACCGTTTCCTTATTTAAACTGTATATTGTGAACTGCTTTTGTACCACAATTATGATATGTACAGAGCATCTGAGTACTTCCCCTGGGCTTCCCAGGATGTGAGGATGTCCAGCATTGAAATAAAGGTCAGGACTTTGCCACAGTACATGTACACAATGCCCTGTGAGCCTCCCCTCTGACGGCACCCTGGCCAGTAGTGATTTGTTCCTGCTGTGCATGACACATGTGGATGAGAGCAACTCACTTAAAACGAAATCTGGCTGGGGAAACAAAATGTGGAGCAGGGTTTTTTTAATGCCAGAATATCGTGATTTCCTGCTGTCCAAATGCCAGCTGTGTAAAGGCAGGTCAGCTGTAAAAGGCTGTCTCTGGCTATTAGTTGTTAATTTTGCCACCACTGTCCTTCACATCTTGGAAATGAGAAGAGCAGAATGGCTGGGGAGCTGAGTGAGTGCCTTGAGCACTGTGTGCAGGGACCCGAGAGGGTTACTTCTGCCCTACAAGCTACCTGGTTGGATCTGTTTCTTCATCTTTGTAGCTGGGATGTGTTTTCCCTGTCACAGAGCGCTAATGAGGATGAAAAGCTCCAGTGAGCACGAGTAACTGAGGCCAGCTGGGCAGCACTAGGGAATTCCTGTGAAAATACGAGTGCAAATCTGTTTCTTTCAAACCTTTGCAGTAGCAGTGCAGGTGCTGCTGCCCCCTGGGCCTGTCGGTAGAGCTGGTTTGGCAGACGGCTCTGCACTGGGGTAAAGGACTCAGCTTTGTGCCTAGGACGAGCCATCAATTACTCATCAGCCTTCTGTTGCAACAGGACTGCTCGCCCTTCTCCAGTGAATCATCCAGCTTACTGGAGAAGTACCTATCCTTTTTCTCTGATTAGAGGCTGCGCTCGGCTTGTTTGGGAAGCCTTTGGAGATTTTGCCTGTAGGTGTGCTCTGGACTCTGCTCCCGCCCCCTCCCTTTGCAGTTCCCACTGGCTTGTTTTCTTCAGCTGTGGCATTTAAAGTCTGTGTGAGCTCGACTGCAATGCTGGTTTTGCACGCATGTGACATAATGTAATGCCTCTGACAGCTTCAATAAAAGGAAATGAGAATGTGGAAGTCAGGCCATTAAGACTAATAAAATAAACTCAAAAGTGTAGGTTTTGTGCATCTTTCTCAAGCACAACGTGCTCTGCTTTAGTCATGTTACCTGGGGCCAGTTTGTACATCCATGACACCCTGTTTATCTCAGCATTTCATTGTTCTCCACAGTGTTCAGCGAGCCTCAGGTTATCTGCTCACACTGCTAGATGTGACTCAGGCTCTTGCACCAATTTTTTGCAGAAAATTGTTTATTTTCTCTGTGTTTTCTGCTCCTCTCCTGCAGAGAAGTTATATAAGGAGAAAGGCAAATGGACTATAAATGGGATCTAGGTAAATTTCTTATGAGAAATCAAGAGCTTGATTTATTTTGGTTTCTCCTACTGGTTTTTGCAGCCTTAAGCCTTGCCTGACACCGCTTCAATGCAGATGGGAATGGCAGGAGAATGCTTTCTTGCCGATGCTGCAGTTCTTGCCCAGGCAGCTGCAGGCCCGGGGAGAGGCAGCAGTTTCCCTGTGGCGCAGCAAAGCTCCCAGCTCTGCCCACAGCCCCGGGGAGACACGGGCTCCCCTGGCCTGGCCCAGGCTGTGGCCTCTGCGCTTGGACCAGCGCTGGCTCTGCAGAAGCAACTCCCAGCTGGTTTCACTAAGAGCTTTTCTTATTTCCAGGTGCTGCAGGGACAAGGATGTGCCGGGCTGGTGCAAACCAAGCTCTGGGCTGGTGCCACTGGCCGAGCTCCGGCCCCGGGGCCGCGCTGCTCCAGCACCCGCAGCGGGGCCGAGCCCTCAGGCGTGTGGGGCGGGGCGGGGCGGGGCAGGGCCTGCCCGGCCCGAGGGGGCTCTGAGCGGGCCCAGGAGGGTGATTGTCTGCCGAGAGGCCTGAGGAGATCCTGGGGAGCTGCATTTCCATGCCCAGTTGGGAAATGCCCAGCTAACTTGAAACACCTGATGCTGGACAGCCAGACTAAGCAGGACTGCTGGCTTGCTTTGGGCTGACCCCACTGCCCGGGGTGGGGTGTCTGGTCAGCCAAAGTACCGGCTCACTTTAAGGCGATCCAAGCAAGCAGCGCAAACCCCCTTCCAGAAATAACAACATTCTTTCAAATCAAATGGGTTTTTATTGTAGAGCTTAAAATCCACTTAATTCCCAAGCCCTAGGGTGGGATCCATGCAGAGCCTCTTAGCAAGGGGGAGGCAGCATTTGGTTGGAGCAACAAGCAGTGCTGGTCACCTGGTGTGAGTGACCGGAGTGGCTCCAAGCCGTGTCCCTGATGTCCATTTCTGCTGCCCGGAGCGGCTCTGAGCCGTGTCCCTGTTCCCCATCCTTGCTACCTGGAGCAGCCCACGCTGCCGGCCCTTTGCCTGCCCCTCAACCCCCACATGTGCAGCTGCGGGTGTCTTCATGTACCTGCCTGTCCTCGGCCTCCAGGTACTCAGTGAGTGGCCAAGAGCAAAGAGAGAGGGATAAAACTGTGCAGGGCCGGCTGGAGAATGGAGGAACTTCTCTGATCGTGGTGGGGATGGCCTGTTCTATGTCCCTCAGCTGCAGTGTCCTCACGACCTTGCTGCAGTGTCAGTGGCTGCCAGGGAGGCCTGTTCTGTCTCCAGGGTTCTGTTCCCAGCCCTCTGCTGCTGGCCTGGCTCCCTGCTCATCCAGGTAAGCTGCTTTTTACTCTCCTGCCTTGCAGAGCTGTAGTGAGGTCTGAATGTTCTTTCTGGACATTACAGCAGGAGAAGCACAGGGAGAGGCTTACAGGACACAGTGAAGGAAGTGAGGAGGGTGTTTTTCCTCCGCAGCACACAACATGCATGTCCCAGAACAAACCCAGAAGCGTTCTTGAGACCTGGGCCTGAGCAGAGGTGTCAGACAAAATTTTAACCGAGGGTGAAACAAATCTTTGATGCAGGGTTGAGAAGGTGCTGCAGCTGTGTTGAGCAGTGTTGCTGTTTAGCTTAGTTTAGTGTTATTCCTTTTTTGTTTTTCCAAGTCGTGTGAGTTTGTTTTATGACCTGAAGCACTTTGCTGTGGGGTGCTGGATTGCCTCTGACACTTCTCTAATACTCAATTTCTTTTCTTTGAACATGCAGGTGTACAACTACAGTGTTCCTGCCCAGACAGCGCCCTGCTTGGTGAGTGTAATGGATAGATTTAATTTTAATCTCCTACAGTTCTTTGGGGACATGCTGAGATTTTTATTTCCTCCTCCTCTATTTTTACTGAAGAGGGTAAATTATGTGCCTCCATAAAGCAGAGTGGGCAGTGATACAGGATGGGCACTCCCATCCGTCATGCACCAGGCATAAAGCGCTGCTCACTTTCAGTATCTCTGCCTCCCGTTGTACAAATATGACTGCACATGTGAGACGGCAGCTGTTCACAGGAGAGACTTCCTGTGTGCTGGCACTGTCACTCCAGCTCCCATCTGTGGGGTCGCAAAGCACGGGCACCTGTGGTCTCTGTAACATCCTTGCTGGGAGATGGTGCATTAAGGGTGATCTGCAGGGAAGTGCTGGTGCAGAGTAGGCAGGGATGAGTCAGGCGTGATTCCTGTCACGCCGCGGGGTCTGTCCCCATGCTGAGCAGCCAGCCCTCTGCTCGCCCACAATCTGCTTTGGGCTCTGCTTTGCTCTAGAAGGCGCTCAGTGGAGACAGCTCTGCAGAGCAGCTCAGGCTCTGCCCAGCAGCTTTCGGGTGAGGGGGAAATGGGAATTGCTTCAATAAGTCAGCCCTCCAGGGGTAAAGGCAGTGAACTAGAACAGCGGAGGGGATGTGATCAAACCTGCTGTTCACCACAAGGATGTGCTGAGCACTGCACTGGCATAGGCTGAATGACACTAATATGCTCCCTATAGAGCCCCTGGGGACACCAGGGCACTTTGTAAATCCTGAATGAGAAAGCTGGGCCAGGACAGCGGTGTTCTGCCCCCCAGGCTGGGCTGGCGCTCCTCCTGGAGCCGCCGCATGTTCCTCATCCTGCCCGTATGGCTGTTAATGGCCTTGTCCTGCCTCCATCCTCAGGGAATAATTGCCTCACACTTGAGCAAATGTGCTCGGTGTTTGAAAGGAGTCTATCGATCTGTGCGTATTCCTGAAAGCCTCCCAGGGCCCTGTTCCCTTTGAAGTGTAAAAGCATCTGTCTGTCTCTGCTTCTTGAGCAGTCTCCCACTCCATTTGCATCTCCTCTCGGGCTGCCCAGGAATCCATCCCTGGCCCCATGCCGCGCTTCGGTTTCAGCTGCTGAGAGGGCTCCCTGCCACGGGAAGATGGGACTTGGAGACAAAGGTGCAAAGCTTCAGTCTGGGGAGGGGGTTGTTCCTGGAGGCCAGTTTCCAGTAGCCAGACTGGGAATGTTCTAGTTGGGTGTTTATCTGTGGTGGGTGTGCTAATTAGGAAGGAGAGGAAATAGCCTCTGGCTTCTTCCCACTTCCCGTGCCAGACAGCACTGGTCGGTAAGGAAGAAGGTCAGACCTGGGCTGCCTTGGATAGTCCACCATGTGGGACCTGAATTGCACAGGAATGGCCAGAACCCTTGATGGTTCTCTGGTGTGTATTTGAACAAAGACTATTGAAATGTCGTGGAGTCCCTGGTCTGTGTGTGGGAATCCAGCCTGGAATTCTCCCTGTCCCACCTCCCCTGGACAATGGGACTGGCCCTGGATGGGCTGCTTGTCCCTGCCAGGGCATTTTCACGGAGACACAACCTTACAGGGGTGACTATTTCTGGAGCTAGGACTCAGAGCTCTGCCACTGCTTGGTCATCCCTGGGGTGGTGGTGAGAGCACAGTGCAGATAACTCCAGGCTGGAATTGCAGGGGCTGCCTGTAGCCACTGCCATCCAGCACCTCCCAGATGGTGCACAGGGTTTCCTATTTCAAGGGGGCCCCAGCAGAGCAGCCACAGCACCTCGCTGCTGGAGGCAGTAAATGGGCTCCCATCTGCTTTTAATGATCAGTAGCACTTTGGTGCTTGTTTATTCCCATGTTTTATGCTTCAGCAATAAAATAGTGCTTCAGTTTGTTCAATCCATCCTGGTGCTGGTGCAGATGAGTTCACAGCCTCTGACAAAGAGGTCCCAGGGGTATACAGGATGTTGTCTGTTTTGGGGATTTTTTAGACAGCTGGCCAGAATCAGATGATGTAGTGGCTTTCAAAATACAAACATCAGTGGACAGTATAGAAGGCAGGGCACACAGCTCATCATGTCTAGCAAAGAAATCATGTCCTTAGATTAAAGAAGACTTGGTTCTGGAGCTGGAACTTGCTGCCCTTCTATCACCCACAGGGCAGCACAGAGCTGTGGTGTGGAGTCTGAATGAAGTTAGTCCCAACTTTAAACCACGTACTCAAGGAGACTTTAGTCCCAAAGTGCTGCCTGTGGCAGTCACTGAGCTGCAGCACTGTGCTTTAGCCATCCCACCACAGCCCTAGAGTGGCAGTGGAAGTAGCAGAAGCATTGGCAGGGCCACGTCTCACCATGGGCTCTGTGACAGGTTCCTGGTGCCACCATGCTCGAGGCAGCTACAGTGGGCTGTGAGCTGTACAAAATTCTCTGGGGTCAATGCAATCGTCTTTGAAATCAATCTGAGGGGGCAAGTGTCTGTAAGGGGCTGTGGGGCTTTCTTCCTGTCCCCAGCACACTCGTGTTCCCTGGCTGGCGTGCCCAGGAGTGGGGAGCAGTCTGTCAGCAGCTCTGGCACTGAGGGGATTGTCCTCCAAAGGGACAGGCAGTAACACCTGGCACATCTCTGGCACTCAGTATCTGGGATCCTTAATCAGTTCTGCAACAGCCAGTTAAAGCTTTTCAGCACCTCTGTTGCAGGGTAGGTGGGGACACTAAGGCAAAGAGATTAAAGACAATAAACCACAGGGGGAGAAATGGGCTCTTTCTCTCCCTTCGGACTTTTATGAAGACCTGGAAATATTTTGTTTTCTCATCTAAATTTATTTTCTACCCTAATGGTGGAGAAGCAGTCTTCTCCACTTTATTTCCCAACTGTATGCTCCTTGGAGGATCTTCGACTTTTACCTCTAAAGAGCATTGATTTTCTGCAGAGACCCTTTTTCCCAACTGTTTGTCAAGGCTTGGAGATTTAGGTGGCAACTAAAGAGAGAAGGATTTTAACAAACTAATTAACCTCCCTCCAAGTCATTCAGGGTCTGTTCCCTTGGTGCTACTGATGTTGCATTTGTGCTAATTTCCCTTGGAAGGTCTAATGTAGGGGGAGCGATTAAAGGAGGCTTTTCTTGGGCCGTTTTTACACAGCAGGAAGAGGGAAGGTGGCAGTGGCTGCTCTCTTTGGTTACTGCTGTCCCCAGGGTCATCCACCCAGCCCCTGCTGGAGCCAGAGCCCAGTTCCCTGCTCTAGGAACACTTGGAGTGCACCACCGAGACTGGCCAGGTCCCAGCAAGGCAAAGCACTCCCTCAAACCTCACCAGGTCCCCTCTGAAATGGGGCTCTGGCTTACACCAAATGTGTCACCCCAGCTTCCCAAACAAACATGGGCTGTCAGTGTAGAGGGAAGGATCTTCTACAGACCGAGAGGGTTTTGCCATCACAGTGTCAGAAGGGCTCTTTGCTCCTCGGGCTTTCAACTGCAAATGAAGCAAATGGCAAAGCATTGACAAAAGACCTCCCTGGCCTCTGCCTGGCGCAGTGCTGGGTCCAGCCTCACGACCCTGGACACAGTGCTGATGGTGCCAAATCTCCTGGAGTCAGGGCAGAACTGTGTCTTGGTGCCCTGGAAAAAGGAAACCCTGATTCTTATGGATGTTCTTGAGAGCCTTGTGCTGCTTGAGGCTCTGGGTGGCAGGAGACAAGCAAAAACAGGTGTGGGGGCACCGTGATCATCCTCATGCTGCTCCCAGGCTGAAAGTGGGGATGACAGGGAGAAATAATGCTGTGATTCCTGGGATGTACAGCTGGGACAGCTTGTGAGCTGTGGCACGAACTCCTCGAGTCCAGACTATAAAGTACTTCACAGGCCTGTCCCAATTGCCTGGCCTATTAGTTTTATGGAGGGGCCTATTGTAAGGATGCAGTTGGTCTCCTTTTGCCACGGTAATGAAAATGCAACCACGGTGGGGAGAGACCCTGGAAGGGAGGCAGCAGGAAGCCTGTGTTTGGGCGTTGGGGCCACAGCCCTGTGGGCTGCTGGGGTCCCCGGGTATCTGTCGGTGCCACCGTGGGTGCACTTTGGCATGGAGAGCCTTTGCCCCTTGGCTCAGCCCGAGGCTCCTCGGGGCACCCCGAGCAGAGGAGGAGGCTGGAGCCGGGCATGCACAGGCAGGGGCACAGTGCCACCCAGTGACTGCGTGTGACCTGCGAGGGGACAGCTGGGGCAGCCTGCAGGGGGGTTGCTGCAAAGGTGGAGACCTGGAAGCTGCAGCAAGGGTATCCCAGGGCAGTGTGGAGAACAGAAAGCCAAGAAACCATCTATGTTGTTGCTTTGTTGTTACAGTGCACAAGAGGCAAAGCTCTGGGGCTGTTGTGCTATGTCTGGAGCAAGGATTTTGCACGGTTTGCTCAGGCGCTGACAGAAGCCAAGTGTTGGGCAAGTTGGGGCTGAAGCAGCTCACATTTTAGGAGGGACCTGGCAGCAAAACAAGGGGAGGGGAAGGTGGTTACCTAGGACAGGCTGCTCTCCGTGGGGAGGATGTGTCTCTGCTTTGAGAAGTGCAGCAGCTCAGGGGCAGTGGGCCTGGTCCCAGGGAGACGAGGCTGTCACAGGGGCTGCCTTGGAGCCCCTCAGCCTCTGCCAGGAAGGGACCCCTTGTGTCTTGAGCAGTAGGTGACAGCCATGTGTGGTGGATTTGTGAGGTTAATGCAAGACCTTTCCTCCCTTCTGCCCAAACCCTGCCTACATTCCTTACTAGGTCAAGCCCTGTGTTTTGTGTTCCCAGGCTGTAGCAAGCATCAACAGGCAGCTTGAATGGTGGGGGAGAGGGGAAGGAGCCAGGTACAATGGGACATGGTGCCAGCATCTCCTGAGGTGGCTCCTGCAGGAAATCACTGCCCCAAGCAATGCCCTGATATGTTTCCAGCAGGGACTGTCTGTTGGAGGAGGCACAGACTGTGGCTCTATTTTGGGTGATGACTGCAGAGCCCACGGAGCATTTGGCAGCAGGGAGGGGTGTTAAATCAGCCTGTCCTTCTCCAGGTACATCATCTCCACCCCCCTCCATTTTCCACAGCTGTTCCAATGCGGTGCTGCCATGGGGCTGCGGGGCTGCAGCGTGGGCTGGAATCAGGGCACTGCAGTGAGGGAGGCGTGAGCCCTGCACGGCTGATGGATGCACGTCCCACATCTTTACTGCCCTGTTAAGGACTGTGCACATTTTCTGTTCCTAGGCTGCTCTCCAGTTTGTCTTTATTTTTGTCTATTTAGATTTGCTGGTGTTGATCCCACAAACACCACTGTGGAGGTCTGTGGGCCTCTGCTGCTGTACAGCACAAAGCCTTGATAGAAATCCAGCAACAGCTGGGGAGCTGTTTCCATCCCATCACCCACCTCTGCCTTGATCAGATGCTCACTAGTATGGTGAGGGTGGATCACTGAGCCTCATACAGGCAGGAGCTGCTACTGAGTACTTGGAGTAACCTTTTTGTCACTGCTGGTGCACATCCTGCAGTTTGGGATGATTTTGACCAGAGATTTCCAATGGTGCTGCTTATCCTGCATGTGGTGGTCAGACCTGTGTTAGCGCATTCAGCAGAATCCCAGACCTGAGTTAATTTTAGCTTTTCTGTTTCAGACTCCTGCTGCTGTGTCCCGTGTCCAGGCCAAGGTGCTATTTCTTGCAGGGAAATGATCTTTGTTAATTTTAGATCTAGTTCTCCAAAGTGCCGAGTAGGCACAGCTATTCCAGGTAGTCGGGCACAGCGGGAGCTGTTCGATCTTTGTGGGATATGGCTCCTCCTTAGACAACGAGGGCCAAGCCTGATGAATTCCATTTCCTTTGTGCCCTGCAGGGCACGAGGCTGATGCTCAGCAGGAATCCGGCCCAGAGCTGTGTATCCGTTGTCACTGCAGACTCAGAGCCAGAGCACCAGCTGTGATACCTGGAAAGAGAAAAGCTCTTTCTCTTCAAGGTCAGTGGATTAATTGTATCACTGGTCACAAGAAGAGAGGAAAAGAAGAGATAGTCTAAGATAACAGAAATAGATTCAGCAGGTAGAAGTCCCCATGAGAGCCCCTGAACCCCATAATCCAGATCAAAGTAATAAAGTAACAGAATACATTAAAAACTGTGAAAATCGAGTCTAGAAATACAGGGGGTCATTACTTCACAGTAATGAAAAATTGGCAAGTTTGATTTTTGTATTTTTTATGACAAGGATAGCAATAGGGCACTCAAAGGCCTGGTTGGGTTTGTCACTTCTGTCAGGAGCATCCCTGGGGGTCTCCAGCTTGGCTGCTGACTGGTGGTGGGCTGAACAAGAGTTGAGTGCCAAGCGTTTCAAACCAGCTCCTGTTGTTCACTTATGTCAGTCCCTTCTGTCTGTTCAAAACAGCATCTTCTCCTTGGACTTGCCACTCCCCCCAAATCAGTTGGATTTCGGGTGCAGGGGCAGCTGGGGGAAGGCAAAGCAGCATGTCCAGCACTGCTCTTCTCTCCCTGCTGCCCTCTGACAGCCCAGGGAGAGCTGCTCCTGCCTGAGGGTCTGGAGAGGATTCACTGGATAGCCCAGACTGGCAATCAGTGCAGTGGAGGGGGATTTACAGTGCCTTGGCATCCACACTTTCACTTCAGCTTTAGTGATAAATTTCTAGACCAAACGCTATTAACCGATTTCTCAGTGCTGACTTTCAGCTGCCCTTGTGGGACCAGCCAGGACGTACAAAGCAGGAGCCATTTCCCCGCGGATACCCCAGATTTAGCTCTGATCCCAATTGTCTGCTGTGCCAGCGGCGGGTTAGACTAATAACTCGTGCAGGGAGGGTTCTGGTTACAAAATGCCTGGAATGAAGCAAGCAGGTGCTGGGAAGGTTAACTGAGGGGAGCACTGCATCAATTCCCATTGCCTCGCTTCCCCTGCCTGCCTCTGGAGCAGTGGGATGGATCTTCCACAGGTGAGGCTGCAGCGAGGGGCTGCCAGTCCCCGGGAGCACCGGCACACCACAGAGCAGGGGTAGCTCAGCTTTTTGCTCCCAAGGTTGTGCCAGTCCGGAGCAGGAGCCCCGTGGAGCAGATGGGCCGAGTCACGGGGTGGGCGCTGGGCTCCCAGGCTGCTCCCGGGGAGGGCGGGCAGCTGGAGCAGTGAGTGGACAGCCTGACTCAGGGTGGGCACACAACACTCGGTGTTCACGAGTCACAACAATCGGTGCCGCCGTGGCTCTCGGGGCTTGCATTTCAGAGCAGGAGGCTCACTCTGGGACAGCTGCGATGGGTTCTTTCCCTGCTGCAGCAGGGCTCAGCTGTTTGCACAGCGACAGCCAGTTTGCAGCTCGGGGATGGAGGTTCCTGAAATTGGAACTGCTTTACCTTTCCCTGCTGAGCTGCGACTGGTGGTTCAACAGCTGCTACAGGAGCAGCTGACCTGTCCTCTAAAAAAAAAAAAAAGACAGAGGGGACAATATGGGGGACAGAAATCGGTATGGTCGCTCCAAGGTGAGTATGGAGCTCATCTGTGCACAGTCCACACTGTGGAGAATCATGTAGAAATGGAACTGTGTTCTGCTGTGGCTGCAGTTTATTTGGTTTATTGT
The DNA here is from genome assembly GCA_008694505.1 of Cyanoderma ruficeps. NCBI lineage: Eukaryota > Metazoa > Chordata > Aves > Passeriformes > Timaliidae > Cyanoderma > Cyanoderma ruficeps. The sequence continues at coordinate 11,467,015 of VZDJ01000174.1, read as the reverse complement.
TCAACTGGTGTAAGCTCCAACAGACACACCTCTGGGTATGTCTAAAAGGGTGTTTGTCATCACAGTGGTTTAGAAATAAAACCTTTTAAGTAAATCAGTGACAAACTGATGAATCCAGCTGATCCCAGCTTACACTGAAAAATGGAGACTTGTGCTGCCTGTCGTTGGACTGAAGTAACTGAACTACTTCAGAATTGCACTGGTGGAAGCCTGAATGCAGGTAAGACAAACCCACCTTGAGTTATTGCTTGCTTCCTTTTACTGTTTGCCTTTTAACCTGAAACAGGCTTACCAAGCCCACTGAATGTATCAGACCTATTCTCATCTTTAAAACACAACTGGTTTTCTCCAAAACGTAACTTGCCAAATGTGACTATTTGATGATAAGACACTGTGCAGAGTTGGCTATGAATGTTTATTAACATCACATGGAAATCTGTACTCCAGAGAAGACAAACACGAGGCTGTCACCATACCTACAGAGTTCAGGGAACCAATACAAGCTTTGTAGGCTTCTCCTTTGCAGCAGTTGAGTGGCTGATGTTCTTCTTAAGTTTTCCTCCTACAAAGGATCAGCTCAAGTATCAACACCTTGTTAATGATTTAACTGAAAAAAAACCCTTTAAGTTTAGTTAAGTTACTATTGATCTGGATTGACTAAAAAGGTAGAAGATGACCAGGATGTGGGTTCTGACTTCCAAACACAAACAGTTCTGATGTTCTGTACCAGCACTTCGTGGCAGGGGTCAGAGCCACAGTCCCTGCTCTCCAGTGCCTGCACAGGTTACACCTCAGTTACTCAACCAGTAATAAGTGAAATTCAAACCATTGCATAAACCAGTCATTCTTACAAGCACAGTCAAGGGCATCACAGTAAACAAAGGTCATGGTTTCCAGAGATCCTTAAAAGCCTGGGCCAAAGAGCACAATAAATACAGTGGTGGAGGAGCAGGAAGAGCACGGACGTGTCGGGCGTCAGGGTGGAGGAGACAGTGGTAGTCTGGATCACCAGAGATGCATCTTTTTCATGTGAACCTCCAGAGCAGTATTGTCTGAGGAGAGGCACGAGGGTGGAACAGGAGAGTATCATTCAGCCTGGCAACAGCATTTTCTCCTGCTTAATTCTTCCTTTGATTCTGGAAAACTTCAGTTGGCACTCTGTTCACCCACAGAACGGGGCATTGTAAGGACAGAGTAAGGTCTCAAACACTCTGCTGTTATCGTCAAGGTTTTCAGACTAAAGATGACAAATAATACTGTAAGTTGAGGCAAGTTTATTTAGACTGTACAAACAGGGCATTGGGGAAAAAACACAGTGGCTTGATGTTGGGACCAGTTCTATGAATTAAGTGGAGTAAGAAATTAAAAAGGCACTAATCTTAAGAAAAGACACTCCATATCTTCTAAGAATATAAGTCATTTAATACTGTTAATCTTATAGCACAAAAAATAAAACAAGCTATGATCCCCAAAATAAATTTTAAAAGCTTACACTTAATATTATTGCCTGAAGATCATGGTCTTTAAATTACATATTGTGTTTAAAAGTTTACACAGTGAAGACTGTCTCAAATACAAGGCCACCTTTCCCACTGCAATAATTGTATCCTTGTCCCAAAATACACTTTAACACAAATAAACAGAAAATGACAACTATATAGGAACGCTTTCACTGGTCCCAAAAGGCAGTCTTTTAGGCAGGTCTCACTTTCAAATGCAGGTACTGAGGAAAATGCTTGAAAACTGGACTAGAAAACAAAGGCAGCCCACTCATTCCCAGGATGTTAATACAATATAAAAAATTACAGGCACATGAAATGGCACAAAGAATGCTGTTTTTCCCTTTACAAAAATAATGCTCAGGCTCTTCAGAGCCTCAACCCAAACAGGATATTCCCTTTTGTTTATTCTTTCCCAATTTGTAAACAATCATGAATTAAATAAGCGCTTATCCAGTGATGGACACTGATTAAAACAGTTTTCATTTAAACTTTCAGACTGGTCGGAGGCTTCAATGTCTATATACACATGTACACAGCAGGAGGAAGCCAAGCCTTTCGTGATAGTTGACTACTGTGGCACCAGGTCATTACACCAGCTCCTAGTTCCAAAGCAAGGACAACTTTAATGGTGCATAGATTGAAGCCATCACTTGTAGGCTCTCATGCTTCATATCAAGGTTACCTTACACGCCCAAGAACATTTACATTGAAAGATTATCACTCAGATTTAGGAGGTTTCATAGAACGACAGCACATGTGTAAGCAAGCGACAAGCGATTGAGAATCCAGAGTCCTTCAAAGAGAAACACACACTGAGCCAATGTCAGTGGTCAGCAGTCTTTATATGAAAATACTTGTCTCATAGTAAAATAGCCAAGACACATTTTGAAGCAAGGTTACAATCAGCTTAGGCTGGTCAGTATGCTACATTGAACCACATTTTACATACCTGAACCACACCACTGCTACTTGGAGAAACACTGTTCATTCACGGCCCTAAAACCAGGTTCACAGAAACTCAAGAATTCTCATCTTTGCATCAGATACCACTACACACAGATTTTGCATAGTTTTGAAGGTAAAATACTTTGCTTTTCTGCAGTATTAGAACATAATTAAACTTAAAACAATGTTTCGAAGCGTAGACCTTATTCAATGAGGGGATGAGTCAAGATGTTTATTTCAGTGAAAAAAAATCAGGTTAAAAGTTATGTTCAAGATCTCAAATCTCACAGTATTTATTTACCACGCAAAGGAAGAATTCTACAATCAGTCTTCTGAAGAGCTGCCTGTAACTAGGTCAGGCCTGAAATAAGATTTCTCTGCAGCAGACTGAGTTTAGTGCAGTTTGTATTCAGAAGATGACTTTCAGTAGTACAATCTGTGTAGTAAATGTGCAGGTATTGTTGGGGCACAGGAAAAGCATGACCTTCTTTAGTTAAGAGAACTGCATAGCTTTTCTTTGCAAAACAAAATGTCAATGCCTATTGTCAAGAATTACAGCACCAAACACTTCAGTCAATGCTACTCTACTTCACAGTTAATTTGGTAGTAAAATGCTCTACAAGAACTTCCAGACTGTCAGCCACTTGATCAATACTACAGAAAACAGTTAATAGATGAACGGAGAGACTTCTTTAAAACCTGGCATTTTGAATGTCTGCTTGTGAATGCCATTGCTGCAGTTCTTCAGTGCCTTCCAACTCAGGATCTCATGGCACTCCCACATGAGCTACCAACAACGTGCTTTTATTAGGATCAAGCAACACAAATCAACAAGAAAACATGCTGGAACTTAAGACAATGTTTGTATCATTAGACATTTGTAAGATCTGATGACATTCTGCAGGTGTTTGAAGTTTCTTGTTTTGCTACCACCAAGAGCTTTCCAAAGCTGAAAAATGGGAGCTGCTGTTTTCCTGCCAGCTTCCACACTGGACATCTGTCTTAACCAGGCTGTCTGAAAAGGGAGGTTTTGTAGCTGTATCTTTGCAGACATGTATTCTGTTAATTCAGCATTCCATCATTTTGAAAAGAGCATTCCAGTTCACCTACAACACACATTTGAAGAAGGTGGCACAGGATTCCACTGTGCCTACGTTTTCAGATCCTGCACCCAGGCTCAGGCTGAGCACACGCACGGTGCTCACCCAGCTGCAGCCAGGAGCTCCCTGCCCTACAACAACCACAGCAGCAGAGCTTGGGGACACAAAGAGGGAAGGAGCAACACTAATCACAGACAACTCTGTGGCCTCCTCCAGCCCGAGCATTATCACGTGGGGGAACCCAGGCAGCTGACTCCAATTAACCATTGTCTAGAGGATGCTGGGAGAGGGAGGGACCTGGGGCATATATAAACCAGAGCCAGTCCCTTAGGAAGGTTAAAAAAAAAAAAAAAAGCATGCAGAGGACTTGGGATACAAGCAAGGAAAAAGAATGAAAGGGGAAAAAGAAGATGAAAGCAGCTCTGGAAGAGAAGCACAGCAATACAGACACCCTGGTAAAAAGGTACTGTGTTTGCAAAGGAGCTTTTGATGAGCTGGGGCTGGCATAGCTAGGGAACTTTGGAGAGAGCAGGGAGCCTACAGAGAAATGGATACAAAAGGTCTTTAAATGTTTAAATAAGAGGATTTTATCGGTGTTTACCAAGTTCTTCTGTCCCACTCCTACCTCTCCTTATGGCAATCTGATCTGTCTACCAAGTAACAGCTTGATCACAAGCACTTCTGTACTAGTAAAACTACACTTTCAACACTGCAGAAAAGCTGTACGTAGACCAGGCCAAAGTATTTCCCCTTAAAGCTCACTTTCTACAGTTAGTGCTTGCAAAAGTCAACAGAAATGCATTAAATGTGTCAAAACCAAGTTACAAGTATCAACCCCTCCTAGGTTTCCTTATAAATAAATGTCTCCGTTTCAATGCAGCTCAATCAATGGTTATTTGCATTTAACACACACTGTTTCAGGAAGGTCAACAACAAGCTTAAGAGTTAACAGAAAAGAGCAGTGTCTCATACAACTGCTTAGAATACATAAGCTCCAATTATTGTCCTTTAAAGAAACCATCATTTTAAATGTACTACACCTTAGTACAGGTCGTTTCAAAACTAAAACTTCTTCAGTTCTAAAATTGCATTTTTGTTGTTGCTTTTTGTTGGACAGTAATGCACAAGTTGCATGTTTGATCTAAGATTAGGGCTCTTCCTACTGAGCAAACCAGAAAAAGTCCAGACAAGTCTCAACAGCAAAGGCTTTTTTCCCATACCTCTCTGCTATATTTCGGTTCAGTCTTCTCCAGCTTAAGGCCCAATAAAGTTTTAGAAAGTGAAACTAAAATCTGGATGACGCAACTATGGTCTGAAGGTCAGGCAGTGACTTCAGTTGTATGTATTCCAAATGTATATTAAAAGAACTGTCAAACTGCAGCAAGCTGGGAAATGGGCAATGCTAGCAATGTGCCATTAAGTCATCATCCCACCTCAAACAATGCTAATGATAGCCAGAAAAATGAAGCAGCAGTGTAAATGGGCAGAGGGAGTCATTCGTTCTCCTCTGGGTTTTGAGGGTCAAATATTTTGACATGTGTGAAAGGGAAGAGCCCTTTTCGACCGTTGACTTCTCCTTCCCACTGACCGTTTATATTCATCCTCGTGACCTTCACAATATCTCCAACCTGTGGAATTAGAAACAAAAACACCTTATCACACCTGGGATTCTCACCTCTGATACAAATACAAATCAAATGAAGAACAACACAAACAAGCCCATCATAGGGAAAGAAATCTTGCCCTCTTCTTAGAAGGTTCAATTGAAAAGTTACTTTTACTGAACTGCAACACCAACACTTTATTGCTAAACATAATAATGTTGTCTGCACTGAGACTCTTAATTACACGTATATTTATAAAGATTACTAAACTACACCTCTTTTTACAGGAGAGCTGACAACTTCGTGCAAAGGTATCTTTAGCTTAGATATAAATTCACATCAGTAAAGCCACCATCAGTGATGAGTCACAACATCCTTTCAAAAGAGCACAGTACTGGGACTGGTTTTAGCAGCAGCTGACTAAAAAGAAATGTAGTTTTTCAAAGACATATTCCTAAGGCAAAGGAACCATTACTTGATGCTCTAATTCTGATAACCACAGTCTAAGAACCTTCTGTAATTTCTAAAACAATGGTACTCTTCCAAAGTGGGGAAATGCAATCTCAAACTTTTTTTTTTGTTAGTAGTAGATGTAGATTCTATCTTTATTTGTGGTTTTCACATCTACTTCCTGTCAAAGCATTTGAAGCAGGAATGATGACTTGTCTGGCCTTTCCTACCATAACTGTTCTCTTCCTATCTGGCAGTGAAAAATGAGAGAAGTCTAAAATATGATCAAGCACAAAACAACAGCCCAAACGATGACAAATTATACTCTTCCTGTTCAACACCTGGATTTAATCTGGATTAGGACAATTTACAAAGTGAAATATCCAAATTGACAAGAAGTATTTAAGACAAGCTAAATACTCATTCTGCCTGAGATGCTTCTGGAGAGCTGAACACGTGGTCTGTTACAGCAGCTCTCTAACTCTCCCCCTCCCTTCCTGTTTACTTATTTGACTCTATGTGGTAACTACAGTAAATATTAGAAAAGTGACATTAGCAGCTAAAAACTAATTTCACAAAAAGCAGAACCAGCCTATGACCAATGCCCAACAGTCTGTAACTTTCATTTCCAATTCCCTCTTTGTAATTGAGTCTCATTTATCAAACTACTGCTGTGAAATTCAAAGGAAACTAGCTTTAATCTTATTTAAAGAAAAAAAAAAGACACTGATACAGTATGTAAAGGAATTTGTCTACATTTTCTAAATAGTACTAAAATTGAGACCAGATACAGATAGGCCCTTGGCCAACATCCTTAAACTTTTTCAGGTGAGACCTGCATATTTTATGTTAAAGAAAAACAGAGTTTTTCTGAGTTTATAAAATGATGTGCATGTCACTAGATGATCTGAAGCCCATTTAAACCAATTACCATTACCATAACAAGTGTTTTTGAAGATCATGCAGAAGCAAGAACCCTTAAAAGTGAAATTTAAGATACTATAATAAATTCATGAACAGTCACTCAGTGTTATGTCTCTTAAAATAAAATTCGTTGAACTTTGAAACTATTCTCAGAAATTTAAGCCTTATGTGTTTCTCTGCCTTCCCTACTTTTTGTCCACTACTTTGGTTGTCTGTGTCCTGTCTGCCCCCCATAACTGAGACTGTCTCACCTGGAACAATTGTAACCTTGTGCTTTTGACAGAGAAGAAATCCCTTTGAACTTCCTTAAGTTCTTAGGATGTAACTGAGGCCGTGTTACCTTCTTGCATGGACGTTTTTATATGTGCAGTTCCTAAGCTCAAACATGAAGCCAGCATAGAGAATGAAGCAGTTAAACTCTGCATGTGCACACAGCATTCACCCGACTGCTCTTCATCTCTCCAGGGCCTGCTGCAGCATGCTCTAAAACTGTGTATTTGCTAAAAAGCACAATTTGTCAGACTTCTCACTTATGAAAGCTTTAAATAGTAACAAGATGACCTAAACAGGAACCTAGCAAATGTCTCTTTAGGAAAATGCTGATAACATCTATAAATACTCAGTGTTACATGGCTACATTTAAATAACTCTTGAAGACAGATCTAAGTTCCAAATTCTAGACCCAACCTGAGGAAGATGCAGCCAACACCACAACAGTTTAAAGCTAATGAGTTTCGTTTTCATTACACCACAAACCAAACCCGCTCTCAAACCCTTTAATCTTAAAAAAAATAATCTTTTGAATCAGAAACATGGACCTGCATTTTCTGAGAGTCAGACAATGTAATTCTGCTCATGTGCTGCAGAGATCAATCCATTATTCATCCTGAAGCTCTAGAACAGATATTCTTCAACTTGGTTCTGAAAGACTTCACAATGTGAATAGGTTTGGAAATCTTGCTTCAGTTGAATGAAAAGAATATTTAAAATATGTCTCCTATTGCATTGCAACAAACTGCCCTGTAGATTAATGATGCAAAGTGTCCTTTATGCTGCTGGGTGGGCAAAGCATCTGCCCACCACACCAGCATCTGCCACTAAAGACAGCTGGCTGACAAAAGCTACTAAAACACACTCCCAATATGCTGAGAACCACTGGAATAGTAAAACAATTTGCTATAACTTTCTACTATTTTTGAGAGGGCTTTTTTTAAAATTTAAAGCTGCTGAATATCCTCTTGTGCGATATTATTTTAAAAATGTAGTTTGCCTGAGAAGACTAAGTTAAGCAGCATGTTGAAATAAGATTTTTGGTGCAGGAACCTTGATTTCATACTAGACTAACTCATGGATCTTATCTTAAAGACCTTAATTGCAAAAATGTCTTGAAAAATCTGGTCAACTAGTCCCTCTATGTATTTTTCCCCCAAGTAAAAGCATTATTTCAAAAATGCCTTTGAAAGCATCTATAACACGGTCAGCTGAGGTGCAATCTCCCATTAAAATTATTTAACACACTATTTTTTTCAGGGAATGTTTTAAGCCAGTCAGAAGAATTGTCTTATGATTAGGCACAGGACAGAGTCAGGAGACCTGGTTCTATTCTCATCTCTACCACAAACTTCCTGTATGACTCTGGACAGCTAATAGCCCTTATCTATAGATGAGGAGAACACTTCCTCAGACTCAGCATCCCTCAGATAAGTTAATTCAGTTGTGAAGCACACCAGCATCTCTGGAATGAAGTATCACTGCTGAAATGAGTAATACTTCTGAAATGCAGCCATTTGGTTACACCCAAATGATAAAAATCAAAATGTATTTTAGATAGATAGCATCTTTCATTATGTCCTTGTTAGAGCATGAATTCAAAGCCCCGGGGAAACACAAGCTGTGGAACATGCCAGTCAGAAAGGTTACCTCATTCACTCTGGACTCTTCCATACCTGTCTTCCATTTGAAGCTGATTCATACTCTGTAAAAGGTTTCCTGCAAGCCATTTCAGTCAACCAATTCAATGAGTTTTACAGATATTCCAAAAATTGTATGTTAATAGTTCTATGGCTGATAAAGTTCTGTAATATAAGTTTAAGGAGATAAAAATGCATTAAAATTCTAAATCATCATTTTAGCCCACTGGGTCAGTGCTATAGAAAACACTGCCCCTCTGGAATGTACAGGGTGTTGAACCTCAGTCATTATCCTAACTGGTGTCACAGCTCACCTTCTTGGCTAACACTAACATTAATACCAAAACCAAACAGTTGTTGAGGCCAGCTGCCCGTCTGGAGAAGAACAGATAAGGTCCAACACTGAGAGAACACCTGATAGCCCACTGTGCCCAAAGGGAGGAGCTACACAAGACAGGCAGAGTTCAGCCACTCTGCAAACAGGACAAAGGACACTGAAGGAGCTGGTGCTGTATGGAAGATCCAAGAAAGCACCAGGCTAAAAGCACAGCTCAATTATCCTTCACTCCTGATGTTCTGGGCCAGAACACAGCTGATGCCCAAACTGGGGAATCAAAGAGCTCAGAGGAAAAGCTTCATCCATTCTTGGGGCACGAAAGGAGGTTCAAGGGCAACACAGAAATGTGGAAGTGCTAGATGCAATTAATCTGCCCTCACCTAGGAACAGATTAAAACAAAAGAACTTTGCATTTCACCAAGAGCCAGGAAAATTGTCAGAGTGGGGACTGCAGCATCAAAAAAGTGCTGCTTTTCATTACATGGTGGTAGCCTGTGTCCTTCAGATTAAACCACTGTTGTGACTGTACAGAATTTGGAAAGTTCACTTTCAGTTCAACAGTTACAGCAACTAAAAATCCCTGATCAACATCACACTACACAAATATAAGATTAATACTTAGCTTAAAATCCAGACTTTGTGGGTTAGATGCATTTTAATGTTTAACACAGCAAGGCTAAGTTCCTGGGCTTAAGAAAAACACAATGCTTGTTGTCTACTGAAAGAAGTAGCCTAATTTCCTAATTAAGAAAGTTCTACTGCTAGCACATTTTGGCCTACTTGTCTCAACTTTCCTTTGAAGAGGGAAAAAGTTAACTGTAACCTAATTGTAACAAGCTCAAGAGAAATACTGTAAGTCAGTTATATAATTATGGTGGATGGATATTTATTTCACCAAAACATTTCAGTGACAGGTTAACTCTGTACTAGCAAACATACACGTGTATGATTGCTACATCACCAAAAGATAATTTACTTAACACTGTAATCCTGGCACGAGTCTATAAAAAGCCAATGCTAATATAAAAAACTTTTAAAAATATAGTGCAACTCTTGTTTAAAAAGAGAAAAATAAACCTTTGATTCCATAACACTGTCAAGTCTGGATACGAGCTCTAGAACCACTGCTGCATTCAAAATTAACTATGACACTGATTAGAGCACTGGTGATATATTTAAGAATAATTTTTTAAATACAACAGGTATAAATCTGGTGGCTGCTGGATCTCCCATTGTCTGGTTCCTTACCCTATTTAATTCCGTTTTATAAGTGAATATAGAATTTGTTGTTCATGTCCTGGTTAGAGCTTGTCAGTTTGAAATAAGGCTTCATTAGCACACTATTGCCAACAGACTGGCTATAGATTTACTACAAGGCCAGGAAACTTTCAGGTAGACTTTGCTGCTCTGCATCACACACAGTGCCAAAGAGTCTCTGCTCTTACCAAATCCATCACCTTCTTAAAGTCTAAGTCCTTTGAACATGGGATTGCCCTCCTGGTTTTCCCACAGCAGGACTGAAGAATAGCAATGCCTAACCCTGTGGTGCAGAGTTTTGGTCCCAATTAGCACAGGACACTGTAACCCTGCCCTTCATACCCCTTCCTCTACAGCTGCAGAAAGGAAGGAAATAGCTTCTTGGCTACAAGTACACAAGTCAAGAAACAGACCTGGCTCCTCGGCTGTTGAACTTGTCGGTTAAGGGTTGGGTTTGGTGGTTTTTATTTTTATTTTGTAGCTTGCTTGTTTCGTGGTTTGGGTTTTTTTGATGTAGTATCCATAAAGTTCTACACATATTAGTAATGAAGTTTAGTTGTAGTGAGAAGCTACAGAGTTCAATCTGTAGAATTTAATGTTCATTAAGAACAGTAAATCTGAACTGCCAAAGTAACTCAACATACAGGAGCATATGTAAATCTTAGAAATACATACAGTTTACTGTAGGCTTTACTGACTGTTCCCTGGTGAAGGGAGATGCACAAAATTACATGTACCACCAGCTGTAAGCTTTGAGATAGTGCCTATACTTGCAACTACCATTTTAGCCTATAAACAGATTATAATTTAATTTTTTGTTTTAGAGAATAAAAGTGGAGTATATAACACCATAGGATTGAGTCAACACTTATGCATTAGTAACTCCAATAACACCAATATTGTTACCCAGAGAGGTTGGGAATTCCCCATCCCTGGCAATGCCCAAGACCAGGCTGGATGGGGCTTGGAGTAACCTGGGATGGTGGAAGGTGTCCCTGCCCATGGCAGGGGTGGAATGGAATGAGCTCTAAGGTCCCTTCCAACCCAAACCATTCTGTGATTCTGTATAATGCTAAATAAACTTGGGCCAGCAAATATAAATGCCTCATTGACTAGTATCCTACAGAAATAAAATTGTGGTTGCTCTTAAATTGTCACACTTTTAAATTCACCAGTTGAACCCTTCATCTTTATCCAACCTATCAGATTTTGTTTCAGATTTTCTGCGGAACAGTCACTTGGTCACTCACATTTTTCATGTAAGAAATTAAAAAAAACCACAACAACAAAAAACTTGCTTACAAAACAAACTTCTTTGTAACAGGCCATAAATTTTTCACCTTTTCTTAAAGGAAAATTCTGTCAGCTTCTGTAAACAATAGTGTACAGTGGAAACACTGGGCTTGCAGGCAGGGAGCTTGTCCCATTTTCAAGCTGAACCAAGAAGAATGACATTGCTCCACTTAAAAGGAAGTTGAGCAGATTACTATGCCATGGCTTTATTTACTCCAGATGCTATTCTCTTCCTTTTAAGTCCTGTCTGTGTGCTGACCACACGAGGCTACAGCCAGCAAACAGATACTTTGCTTTCATGTTGCTTTATCAGTTTAAATGAGATTGCACAATCAGCAATGATTTAATTACACTCACAAGGTGTTCTACCTGTACAAGCTGAACTGCCACTTAGGGTACACCTCTACTGAGGTAGAGATTCAAATAAAAATCAAATAAATCAAATAATATTTTTATGAAAGACCACCATTAACTTTCTTCCCCAAAACAGTCCCATAACCTGTTTTTTGTCTAACACTACCTTCAGTGGTCTTACAAAACAGAAGTTTCAAATGGTTCAGTTTATTTAGTAAAGCCCTCACAAGGCTGGGATTAAATATTTTATCAGGGTCCTGCAGGTGTTTGGGAAACTAAAGGAAGATCATTAAAAGAAGCGGAATCATTTTTTTTTTTCTTTAAGAATGGCCCATGTGACAAAAAAAAATATATTGCTATAATGAAATTGCTAAAGTTCCTTATGCATGGATAGAGATGGAGAAGCTGCAATCACTGATTTCAGTGAAAATGTAGAGCAGTTCCCAGAATTCTTCTTCTGAAGGCTCCACAGTGTGGATGAGGTACACTTGCAAAGAAAACAGACTGCATGGGACGACAAAACATGCCAGTGTTGAGGGACACAAAAACGTGAGGCAGTGAGTGGTTAGAGGATGAGAAGAATCTCTCAAACAAAACTTCAGTAATTTGAAGGTTCAAACCAAGTCAAACATATTTGTTGGCCAGAGAATTAATCCTACTGGTATCCTAGAGTAGCTAAACTGATGGGGTTAACTAGGTCACTTAAAGGGCAAGTCAGGAAAGTCTGTATGCAAGGACCAACCTTCCAAGTCGTTCTGCTACCCTGCAGCAATGCAAGTTCCCTGAAGTAATTCCATGACACATTGATAACATAACAAAATCCATCTCTTGCCTTGCTTTGCTTTCAGAAGCATGAGTAGTTTTGGCAGGAATCTTCTGTACAGTGCAGTTGGCAGTGAATTTACACTTTGTTCTATGATAATTTTCACACACTGTTCACAAATAACAAGCTGCTAGATTCACAAGGCAGAAAGAAGTTGAAATGATTCATATTTAACTTTTAACCCCAAAAGAGTAACCACCTCTACAAGTCTCATAGATACAGGAGTAAAACAATTAGGGTGAGCACTCTGAATAATGAGAAGTCACAAATACAACCTTCCAAATTTCAGCCATAGGTAACAGCTTTAACTTGCAAAGTAACTGAGCAAAAACAACAGGAAATGTTCAAAAGTATTTTAAACATCTTTATTATTTTACTTGCTAAAATGTTGTTCCTTCCTATGCTTGTTTACTTGCATTTGTTCCTGGAAGTATTGCAGCATGGTCAAATTTCACTTCTTCCAGGTGAGACATTTTTGAATTACAGGTTAACTAGCCTTCAGTATCATCTAAATGTAAAAGTAACAATCTTAGTCTTCTGGACATAGCTTTGAAAAACTTCTTCCAATCAATAATTTTTCCAGTTAAACTAAAAGTATCATATGAATTCCTTACTATTTACAGAATAACAATTAACACTCTAAAGTTTTATAAGATATCTCTAATAAAAATAAAATTAAAAATGCAATAGCAAGCACAGGAACTTGCAGCACTGTAGGGGTTACACTACACTCCTCAACCCTAGTTTAGGTGTTAAGGTTTCTCAAATTCCACTATTGAAAACCAAAGTAAAAGGGACTAGAGTATTTCTGATATATTCTTCCCAGATTTCAGCTCCCAGCACAAGATCTTCAAGTGCATCTCACAGCTGAAGATCAGAAACAGTAAGTGTGTCAGCCAGCAATCTTTACCTTTCTCTGGAGGATGCCACTGTCAGTTCTTAGCCTGGAACTCTACAATGATTAATGAAACACCTCTTTCCTCCCCTAAGATTAGGTGGCGAAGCAAAGCCATCCTCTCACTAGCACTTCTTCAGCATGTGTACACTCTGCTACCCTTTTAACATTTGCACAGTTGAACAAGCAACAAGGGAGGGAAAACACAGGTCCTTTTCTCCTTTCCTTTCTTACTAGGTCACTTGTCTCAAAGGAAGTGGTATAGATGAAGCAATTCTTGTGGATGTTTCTTCAGAATGTAACCTAACTTCCCAGTCCCTTGACATAAAGAAGCAGACTCCACATGAAGTCATCCACACCAACTTCATAACAATTTTTCAGTTTCTTCTTTCACCAGGCAATTGAAAAAACTGAGACTGGAGGAAAAACTTACCTCTAATGCCAGCGCAGTCTTGTCATAAGCACAAGGTACTCTCTTTTGCACAGCTTTGGCATAGACTGGTCCATTCTGTGTGGATGGCAGAGGGTTGATCACTGCTCCAGGTGTGCTGGATACTGAGGGAAGGGGAGTTGCGGTTTGAGGCTGAGCATAAGCATGGGCAGGTTCTGGAATACCGTAACTGTTGGAATTCCTGTTTCCATGCTTCCCAACAGAAGGTCTGACTAGCTTTTCTACGTAAGGAACAGGAATCATCCCAATCCGACCCTCCTTGTTTCTGGCACTCCACCACTGTTCTTCTGGCTTCTCTACAATCACCAGTAGCTCGCCCTTTTTAAATGGAAGATCCTCGGCATCGTTGCCAGGAAAGTCATAGAGAGTCCGAACATACTCCACGTTTTCTTCTGCAGTGGACATGGCAGGGGCAGATCCAGATCCCATGGGTGGACTTGGAAACCTGAAGATTTGGTAAAAGTAATAGCTATTGGTTTGTATTTCCAGTAACAAAGTGAAGTACCAGGTTTGCAGTAGGAACATCAATTAGAGAAGAGTTACTTACTTGGATTTGTAACAAAAGTATTGGCTTGGTACCACTGCAAGGCATTTCATGAGAAACTCACACTCTCAAATAATTACTTTAATACCCAAAGTAGCTTCCCCAGAAACCCAAACTAATCTATCATGGGATGTAGAAAACTGGGAGAAATAATGATGCAGAATCTTCATCCACCTGTTCTGGATTGTTGTGAAGACCTTAGAGTCAAATTGATTCCATAGCTTAAGTTATGAGAGTAATGATAAACCAAACTAACACTATTTGGGTGATTGAGGTGGAAGGGTGATACATAAAAATGCAGCTGTGAATCTTTCAAGAGTCCCCTGCCACCTGCAAAGTCATCCAAATAATTTTATTTTGACTTCAGCATCCACTTCGAAAGACTTTGGTAAGTAAATGCTAGACTTGAAGCACCGTAGAGGAAAAAGGGAACAGAAGTAAGATGGTATGACGTATTCACAAAGACACTATGAAATACTTGCATCCACTGATAAGAAGGAACTAAGGAGAAAAAAAAAACAAAACTAGCCTTCTAGAAATATTCCTTTGCCTATTCACCATATTATCTTTAATTTATTTACATAATTGTTTATTACTATGTCCATCATTTGACAATTACAGTCACTTTGTTGTCTGTGATAATATATTAAGATTGTCCATCAAATGAGAACGCTTTCACTATTTTCATCATAAATGTTACACATTTTATTCATAGCAGCTGTCAAAAAACCTTAATGGATATAGGCCACAGCAGATACTTATTATCTAAGCTATGATAGCAAGAATGCATGTCATTAGCCTACTTCAATTCTCTTTTGCTACTTGCAAAATACAATGGAAGTCAAATCCCTGCGATTTTTGCAAGATATGCCAGAAGGCCTGAAGGGAAAGATATTCCATCCTTCAGACACCCTGCTGCAGCCAAAGAGGGGGACAGAGGGAACCCCTCAGGGAGCAATTGCTCTGCATAAGGAAGAGCTCAGGAACACCAGCAAGGATGGTCAGAGCTCACTACTAGAGACACAAAACAAACAGAATATTTTAAATGGTCCATTTTAAAACAACTGTTTTAAAAGTTTAAGATGTCATCTCCAAGATCTAGAAGTACTGCGGGTCCCTATATAGAAACCACCTTTCAGACTATACTTCATGAAATTAAAAGAATGAACAGCTTTCAAAAGTACAAGCATCTGAGAGCATTGTGCCCAGGAAAATGCCAGAGAAATAAGAATTAGCATAACAGTTCTGAAGCACATACCTGGCCACCCCTATTCTAAAATTAGTCTAAATTAGTCCATTAACTAAAAATAAAAACCCCAAACTTCTGGAAATGCGACCTTACATCCTCCCTCTTGCAGCAGGAAGTCTCCTTTGGACAGAATTTAAAACCATCAAACCATCATTTAAAACCACATCATTGATTTTTGTAAGAGTTTTAACAAAAATCATGCTAAGTAAGAACACCTAGTCGATCCCATTTGTAGCTCTATAAAAAACCCTGCCAAGTCACAGCAGGTTAGGTCCCATCTGTCCCTGTGCTGAGAGAACAATATGCAACCAAAACCTTGAAAATAAGGTGGTACTAAAATGTTCACAGAACATTTCACACGGGGCTCCTAACAAATACCAAGTGTGCAAGTGCAATCAGCCCTAAGTTCTCAAGTGTTTTGAGAAAGCCAAGTCAGTCATGGCCATAAATTATTAAGAACAAGTTTTTGCATCCAGAAAGGTTCAAGAGTATCCAGGTTGGAGAACAGAGATAAGCATGAAGATTGCTTCAGCATAAGACTTTTTTTCTTCCCAACTTTCCACAAGTTCAAGCATGCACATAACACTGGGCAGCTCCATTTAAGCATTCCTGCAAAGGTGAAAACAATTTTTTGTTCATCTACCCATCTCTCTAGCCACAATCACTACCCAAAAGGCTGCCGGCAGCTTGAAGAGCTCCTGAAGGTTGTGCTTTCTGTCACATCCTGCCCGTCACTTGACAGCTTTTCAGAATGACTTCTGAACACTCGAGTTTTTCAAATTGACAAGCTGCTGTCAATCTTTGACAAGTGACTGACTGTCATTAAGTACTGGTCTATGCCAAGGTTCAGTTGTGATTATAAACCTCAAAGTTACTCTTCCCTCCTAAGAACTTGCTAATCCGCCAAACACAATAAGATATTAAAACACAGAATTCAGAAGTGAACCAATTTGGATTTATTTTTTTAATATGTCACTACTTTTCTCTTATTTAATTTCATTCTATCCAGGAAGCCCAAAAGCTTTGGCAAAAGATACTGAGAAAGGCTTTATTAATTAAAAGTAAGGAATATGTTCTAGGGTTCTTCATAAGCAGTTTACTGATGCATGTTGCAGGTATGTCCCATGCTGGGACCAGGACAAAGAAGGAGCTCATAGCCAAGTCACATTTTCCCATCCTCCCAGAACAGCATTTCTCAGTAAAGTGTATAGTATATGCAGACATAGATGAACAGTGCCATAAGCAAACTGTGAGAAATAAGTGTTCAACTTTTTTTTTGGTGCAGAAATGCCATTCTAGAAGTTTGGTAAATGCTGCCCTAGAATGTATTAATGCTGACTTAACAGGCCGAAGCAGTCTAATCACATAAAAGCCAGTTCTGCTGTAATCACTGTGGGTGCAGGGGTAGACAGCAAACTAAGCTCAGAGGCTTCACTTTAAACACGGAGAAGACCATTCTCAACCATCCTTGGGAACAGAGAGACAATACTAGAAGAAAAGGGTAACACAAAAATGGTGACGTGCGACCACACCCTCTTTCAAGGCAATTATAGCCCGTGGTGGAGGTACATGGTACTTTTACACACAAGGTCAGCACAGGGACCGTGGATGATTTGACTGAAAGAGCAACACTTTTAACTGTCACCGAGATCCAGAGCGTTAAGAAGGCCCAGTGTTAGAAAATAATGTTCCCTTAGTATTTATTCCTAGCATCTACATCCACTGCCAGGCTCCCGGAGCTACTGGGCTGGACTATGACACCTTTACAGGTGTCACCTCCCCGCGCCGCTCGGAGCAAAGGTGGCGGTGGGTGTGGCGGGGGCGGGGGGCACTCACCTGGGCGCGGGCTCGATAAGGGTGGTGGTGTCCAGGTAGTGGATCTTGTAGAACTCCAGCAGAGCGGGCAGGTGCTCGAACTCCTGGTCGCCGATCTTAAAGCGGCGGTTGGGCAGGGAGTTGATGATGTAGTGGGAAACGCGGGAGTTCTCGGACACCGAGAGGACGTAGTCCCCCGGGCAGGTGGACGAGTCCCGCACCAAGAACATGCCGTGCCGCTGCCCCTGCAGCCGCGTCTGCGCCTCCGCCCGGGACACCGGGCCCACGTACCAACTGGAGCGGTCCGACGAATCGAAACGAGCGGCGGAGGACATGGCTCCGGGCGGGGAAGGGGAAGGAAAGGGAGGAAGGAAGGTGAGGAGCCCGAAGGCCCAGGCGGAGGAAGAGACCCGGAGAAGAGGAGGCCTGGGCAGAGAGGCCTGGGAGGCGGAGCGGGCTGGGGGCGAGGGGGAAGAGGCTCGTGCCTACTCCAGGAGAAAGGAAACCCGGGGAAAGGGGGATAAGGGAGAAGGAAGCTCCGCGCCGCTGGAGGCGAAGGGCCGACGAGCGGCTGGGGTGGGGCTGGCCAGACGCGGCGCGCAGGGCCCCCGAGTCTCCCTCAGCGGCGGGGTGTGCAGGGCATCCTTCCCGCCTCTCTCAGGCCTGCGGTGGGCCCGGCCAGGCGGGTGACGAAGAGCAGCGGCGGCTGACACGGACAGGCGGCCTGAGAAAGCGGCGAGCGGAGCCGGCTCGGGGCGGGACGGGGGAGGCAGAAGCGCCGGGCGCCGCGTCCTCCCGCGGGTTCCTCCCCTCGCGAGCCGAGCTCCAAAATGGCGGCCGCGGCGGGCCGCGCGAACGCTCCGAGACACCGCCCCGCGCACGCGCCATGGCGGCGGCGGCAGCGCGGGGCCGCGCCCGCCTCAGGGGCCGGGCGGAGGCAGGCGGCGGGGCTGGGCGGGGGTCTAGTGCCCCGGTGTCCCGTCCTGGCGTCCAGGGGAGCGGGAGAGCCGCCCCTTCCCCATTGCTCCGCGAGAGTCACTCAAGCCGTCCCCGGCGCACCCCCGGTCGGTGCGGTGAGTGAGGCGGAGGTGACCCCGCGCCTGCCGCATCCCCTCACAGGGCAGGGCTCCCTCGCTGCTGCAGGCGCGCTTTTACGCGGGTCACCCCCCTGAAACTCCTCAGCCCTTGGCCTTAAGGTATCTGAGGGGGACCCTCCATCTTCTCCGCATCCCTCTCGGCTCGTCCTTCCTCCTCGGTGCCGCCCAGCCGCAGGCTTTGCCCCCCGGTGCCCCGGGACTGACTCGGGCCGCGCTCACTGCTCCCGGATCTGAGCAGTGCCAGCACCCTGACCCCCAGGCGTTTGCAGGCAGACACCACCTCTCCTGAGGTTTTGCTGGTTTTTACTAGTTAATTAATTTTCTTTTAAGGAACAAAACGGCCCGCTGTGATAATCATCTCTGATCTCGAGATAACTTCCTACGTGCTCTAAGGGGCCGTTTCCTGCCTCTTCATAGCCTTGTTCCCAGATAACGGGGTCGAAGCTCTGTGTGGCCCGGGCGGGAGGGAAGATGGTGTCGCAGCTGCTGAAGAGGAAGGAAACCCCGGAAAGGACTCAGCAGGGCTCGGGGGCAGCGCCTGGCACATGGTGCGGATGAGCTGTTTGAATTTGAGAGGGAGGTTGGCGCCGTGAGCCCAGACAGGCACCGGGCTCTGACTCACGTCCCGGGGGCCGGCAGCGGCGTTCGGCCTGTCCAGCCGCAGCGGGCAAGGGCGCGGCAAAGCAACTGCACCCGCTCCCCGGACGTGCTAGAAACCTCTGCTAATGGTGTGATTTTAGCTCAGTCCTGTGACTTTGTTTAATTTGTGCTTTTGATTTTCATTTTGCTTCAGGGCTGGCAACGTGAAATGAAGCAGCACTGGAAAGCCAAAAAAAAAAAAAAAAC